>CAUYPK010040317.1:0-12615 GCA_963574355.1 Loris lydekkerianus | reverse complement strand
CGTAGCAACGACTCAGCAAGGCCCGGCCTGAAACTGTCTCTACCTAGATACAGCCAATGTGGTACCATGCCACTGGCCCGACCCTGTCACTCACCTCTTCCCCCGCCTTCTTTCCCTGCCCCTTCTCCACAATAAAAAAATAAATAAATTCAAAAAAAAAAAAAAAAGAAAATAAGCATCAGGCAGTACCTGAAAAAATACATCTAAATACCACTATATCAATTATCAATTATTCAAAAAGTAGCAAATTTGTGTTTTGTATCACTCAGTGCCTTAGCAATGTTCTTGCAGTATTTCCTACATTCAGAATGAGTCACTAGGTAGAAGTTTGGAGACATCACTGAAATTAAAGCCTCATCCAAAGAGTCAAAAAACTCTCCAAGACAATGTTTATCTTAATAATCACATGAGAATCAATGTTTATGAATAAGGATGTTTCCATATAACTCCTTGCTCACTTTTGGTGAGCACAGAGTTACCTAAACACTTTTATATACACAAATCTCCTGTGGAAAATGTTACTAAACAGCTGGTGAGATCAAGCTAAAGGCATATGCCCATTTGGATATTTTGAATTTAAAATTAACATGGTGCTAAATTCATTTTTATTGGTGAACCTAATCTACAGTGAATAGAGACACAGAGAAGATTTAGAAGAAGACACCATTCTTTGGATGTTTTGTTGAATTCATGAGCTTGATTAGAATTACTCTAAAACAAGATGTTTGTCTGGAGTGGTGGAGAGGCATAGAGTCTACACATTTATAACAAATGAAGAAAAATGGTTTAAAATTCTAAATTTAAAAGGCTGAACTTTTTCCCTGTTAGATCAAAGACCTTATAAACAATATATTTGAAACATCAGATATACCAGTTACTATGGCTTCATAATCAACAACTTTAAACATTAGTTAACTAAACAATAATTTAGTTATGAATCTGCAATTTGGGAGGTACTTTACAAGTACAGCTTGTCTCTGTTTCACCGAGTGCAAATGGGACTGAAACAAGTGGTGTTCCTTGGACAGCTCTTTCTTTATGTGGTTTCTCCATGTGGTTTCTCCCACAAAAGAATCAGGGAGCCAGACTTTTTAGAGGTTGGCTGAGGGTTCCCACAGAGCTTGTTTTGAGAGAGCCACATAGAAGGTATATTGCCTTTTCAGACCTAGCCCAGAAAGTCATGTAGTTCTTCCACACTGTATTTGTCTATGAAGTTACAAACCAGGGAAAACTTAGACCGTTAGCTATCCATTGAGGAATGTTAGTGTTGTATTTTGTGAACATTAGGACATATTTTCACATAGCAATCTTTTGAAAATATAATCTATATTGTGGAAAATGTAATTTTTCTATAACTAATAAATGCCACTTTCTGCAGCTTTAAATTTACTTATTTTTACAACTAGATTTAACATTACGATATTGTCTCTTGGAGGTGTCGTAGGAATTAAGGAAAAAATAAAAAAGCTCTAAGCTCTTAGCATACACCTGGTACTATAGAAAGTGCATTAAGTGCATAATCTCATATAACCCTCACAATAAGTTTATAATACAGTTACTGATGTTCTCATCCTGGAGAATAGAAAACAAAGATTCAGTAGGGTTGGTAGTTTTCCACAGGTTTATGGTGGATGCACACGTTTGAATTCATATTTGACCACTAAATAATTGCTTTTCATAGCTTTGCCACAACATACTGGTCCCTCAATTTAGGGAAAAACATTTCAGAAATAAGGGGATTTACTCAGGATCACACAGCTTTGCAGTCATTGACCTGGGACTAATGTTCAAGATTTCTGAATCCTTGCCTACACCAGGCTGTTTTTAAAGAGTCAAGTAGAACTAAAAATCCTTGAAGATTTACTTGCAAAAATTTTTTAGAAGGTGACATAATATTTAAATAGATCAGAGCAGGGCCAGAGTTTACTCTGGATAATAACCTGGGCTGGTTGCCAGATCCCCAATGATCAATTCACTTTATGAGAATGCTTACAAAATTATTCTTACTACAAAGACTTAGCAGCTGTACCAGCACTTGCTAATGTACTTATGTTACCTCCAGGGGGTGCCCTCAGTCTTCAACAAAGTCCACAGACGCCCTACCCCCAGATAAGAAATAACTAAATGCTGGGTGTACACAGATTTGCGTGGTCACTTTTCATCATTTTGATAGTCTTTTCTGTCTCACCTCAGCACTATAAGCTTTTTCTGGTCCTTCTTTTGTAAAAATTAAATTTCAATAAAACAAAAAGAAAGTTTCACAATTTTTAACCATATGTATGTCCATTATAATATGTATTCAAGTAATGCATTGAGATAACAGATTTAACCCCTTTTTAAAAAATGAATAAAACAATTTCTTAGTGCTAAATGGTAATTCAGATATCATCAAAGACAGATAAATATTTTAATTTGTGACTTTTAGCCTATAAAACATTTCCCCCTCCTACTCTCAAATTTCACTCCTTTTATGTATAATAAATACATCCTGATTTCTTTGGGGTCGTTCTGATTTATGGCTGTTGCCCTTATGTCATTATCACTAGTATTCTCTTTGGCTCTCAAGTTTTCTCAATTTGAATGATAAAGTCACCCTTCCTTGGAATCTCTGTAAACCCAGCTTAAGCCCCAAAGTCCCCACACCCCATTTCTCACAAGACATTTGTTTGATTTGTATTTTTATTAATTTCTGATTGGGTGGAATTCTTGTCTTCCTGTAATGATTATTTAAGCATCACGGTGTGTATGTGCACACACATACTCATCTTTTTCTTCTTTAAGAATTTGTGACTATTTCCATGATCTCACAACCCAAGGAAGTAGAGACTGAAATATCCTAAGCCCTTTTACAACTAGCCTGCCTCCCAAGCCCACTCCATGCTTGTCTTGCTCTTAATCTTAAAGGTCCTGGCCTACGTGTTTTAGGTGGGATTTTTTGCTTTGCAAATCACAAAATCTTGGCATAACTTCACTTAAGCCAAAAAAAGAATTTATTATGTCACAGAGAAAATCAAAGAAAGAAATCTTGTGAGGCAACTTTGGAACAGAGCCTCAAACAGTGTCATGAGCACATGGTCACCCATAGCCCCGTCTCTATGTCTCTCTGTTTCTCTCTCTGCTTGCCTGTCTCTCACTTTCTCCTCTCTCCTCTTTATTCTTTGCTTACACTTCTCTCTCTGATCTTCATCCTTTCTAAGCAATCTTCATTGCAGTGACAAACAGGTTACAAGCAGCTCTAGACTTACGTTATACCAGTGAATAATGTAATGTTTCTTCACCTATAGTACCACCAAAAGATGAGGCTGATTCTTACTGAAGTGATTTGGGCCACGTGCTCATTTGGAAACCAGTACTTGTATTCAAGAGTAGAGATCATTCCAATTTTCCAGGCTTCTCATAGTGTGTTCATCTTTGTAACTGTATAGTGATATTGTCTCTAACACAGAGACACTGGTAGACAGCAAGGGAACGGCCTCCCTACAGGAACATAAGACCGGTGAAGAGGAAGTGGATGCTGGGAACCAAACTCCCAGCTATGCACTATTCTGCTTCTTGGCTCAAATTGAAAAATGAACTTTTGTAAGAATGGAAAAGCATGAATCTTATGTACTCAGTTTTGATATGAGGACAATTAATGACTATTATTGACATGGTGGGGGGGGAAGGGGACAGCAGAGAGAGAAAAAAGGAGGGAGGGTGGGGAAAGGAAGAGCAGAGAGAGGAAAGGATGGAGGAGGGTGGGGCCTTGGTGTGTGCCACACCTTTTGGAGGCAAGACAGGATTGTAAGAGGAACTTTACCTAACAAATGCAATTAGTGTAACGTGGTTTCTTGTACCCTCAAGTGAATCCCCAACAATAAAAAAAAATGCTTTGTGAGAAACACAATAGATTTTAACAAGTATGAAGAATACTTTAACTTTCAAACATAACATGTACAATGTTAAAAAAAAAGGTCCATTGGTTGATATAGTAAATTAAAAAAAAAAAAAGAAAAAGAAACTTGTGTAGTTTGCATAATTCAAGAGTTTTATTTTTTCCACAATGAAACAAGTTAACCTCTAACATAGTTATATTTTAGAAAAAAAAAAAAAATCTTAGATATAACTATCTGGTTCTACTTAATCTAAGACTATGCTTCTCTAATTTTAGGTAAACTATGCCTTTTTATTTGTTTCCATGATTTCATTATCACTCTCTGCCTTCTAAAGACTATGGCAATGGCTAAGAAATAACTCCTTTTCTAAACAGGCCAGATGTGTTTATGTAAGACACCAGCAAGTGAAGCAAATTCAAGACTGCCTGGTTTCCAAAGGTGGAGCTTTCTCCTCATCCTTGTCTCACCCTGAACCCTGATCTACCAGTGTCTTACACAGTGTATCACCCATGGTAGGTTGTTGCAACCACTAAAGCCCTGGTCTCCATCCTGCGGGAAATAACTAGGCATGACTAGCATCAGAAGTACAAGATTACAGGAGGTGGGCTAACCTTGATTGCAGGGTAGCCCCAAGCAACATCCGCAGTAGCCCTTTACTGAGAGGGAACATGACAGGTGAGGGGAGTAGCATGTCTAAGGATCGCCATGGGCTGGGGCTCTTTCTCAAGGCCCACCTGTGGAAGAATTGCCTGTGGGTCCACCCCCAGCTGCAAATCATCTTGCTCTGAGGTCATCTGGCTCTTGGCATCCTCTATAGGATGCAAATAGCACAAGTGTGTTGAATGGTATACACTACAATTGTAGCATGTTTGGTTAAAATAACAAATGGTTGAAAATAAAAGACATAGTATCCTAGGGACAGGTTTTTTTTTTTTTTTTTTTTTTTTTTTTTAGAGAGAGAAAAAAGTCATGACACTAAGAATTTAAATGTTTTCTGCTGGAAAAATTAATAAATAAATCATCTTGACTTATTTATGACATAAAAATGTATTGAGTGCTACCTTGTGCCAGACCCATATTACCTACTGTTGATTGCAAAAGATCCCTAGTCCAAGAGCATAAATGTAATGAGGAACGTGGACAGAGAAAATCATTTACATTTGGAAGATGTCCCTAATCATGAGTGAACAGAATTACAGCAGGAGTATATCAAATACACATTGCTAGGTGCAATCCCTGAAAACTAGTAAAGTTTACAGTGAGACCCAACTCGGGGAGATTTCTAAGATTCTTTGAGGTGACTTTTGACAGGCATGCCTAATTCAGTGCAGATGTCTTAATCAAAAGTTGTCCAACTAGGATGGCTTTAAGATCCTTTGATCCCTTTTAACCCCACATCTTTGAGTATATATTAAGATGTTCCACTCAAATGTATACTTCTTGAGTAATGATGCAAACAGAGATTAGGATCTATTGTAAAAACTTTCTGCAATTTTATTTCAATGTTTTCAGAGTGACAGAAACTATCTGCTATTTCTTAGGATTCACAGAGCTTTGGTTTTGTAGAGATGAAATACATGAAACTGTGCAGATAAAGAAGAATGGTGGTTAACTCTTCTATTTCATCATGTTCAGAGTTAATTCATGGGTTTAATTTTGTTACAGTTTTAAATTTGTATCTCACAAATTTCCTTAAATTTATTACTATTGTGAATGTATGTTAGTCAGGAAAATATTGTGACAAGGCAGTAAAATATCACTGCTGTCTCAGAAAGTTACAAAATTTGTCAGTGGAATTCAAATATCTGCATTCTTCTTTTGTCCTTTCTATTTCTTTTTTTTTTTTAACTTCAGAATGGCAGGAACCCAAATGAGACAAAAAGATGTTATTAATTCACATAACTGAGAACAGCCAGGATCAAGGGAATTTATGTGTTCTTTCTGTCTCCATAACTCTCAATGTAGGCTCATTAATTCTACATAAAGTGGTAGAAGGGAAGAAAATGAATATTGTCACCTCCACTTTTGCATTCCTAGGGGAGGGGAGAGGATGGGTGGAGGGAGTATAATTGGTGGGAACACATCTATGGTGCATTTTACAATGGCACATGTTAAATTTACTAAGTGTAGAAGATAAATGTCTTAACACAATAACTAAGAAAATGTGATGAAGGCTATTTTAACCAGTTTGATGAAAATATTTCAAATGGTATATAACACCAGCACCTTGTGCCCCATGATTTTGCATTAATATACACAGTTATGATTTAATACAAAAAAAAGTAGAGTATAAATGTCTAAACACAACAATTAAATAAGTGAGATGAAGGCTATGTTAACCAGTTTGATGTAAACATTCCAAATTGTACACAGAATCAGCACATTGTACCCCATAAATGCAGTAATGTACAGTTATGATCTAATAAAAAAAAGAATTATAGGATAAAGAAAAAAGAGAGAAGAAACTCTTCTTTTCCAATTCGGTATATGTCAACCTGAGAAAGGATATTCTGGCTTGTGTCATAAACTCAATGCTTGGACGATTCAGTATGGCTTGTGAGTATGATGCTGTGAATAGACGTTCTACTAAATGATATGGAATGTAATAAGAGGAAGTAGTTTCCCTAAAGAAATGTGAATGTGTGTGTATGTGTGTGTACATACCTGCATGCTGGAGAAAGAGTTGAAATGATATCTCCTTCCCTCAGTAGAAGAAGGAGAAAAATAGATGTTAAGTAGAATAAATCAATAGACGGTCACTGACTATACCCTAGGAACTGATTTTCCAAACAAAGAATGTGACTTCACAGAAAGCTAAGAACCAGAAGTTAAGATTCCTCAGCAAAAACCTTTGTTCCCTGGGTGGTATTTTAAAAAGCCTAAAGAATTCACAGGAAAATATTGGTTTAATTTTATTTAACAAAAAAAACCTAAAAGATCTCATGGCTAAAAAAACAAAAATAGCATATTGAAAGCTAGTATTTCATTTAGTCATGATAAAGGTATATCCAAGGTTTTCTTTTTTATTACAGTTTCCATTTGTCCCTAGCATGTTCCTAAGTGATGTTAGTGTCATCATTGCTTCTTTTGATCTGAGAACTACAAGAAACGTAATGTCATTTTCACGCTGCTTTGTTCTATCACAGTTGTCCAATACAAGAGTGGAAAGCCCTGGTCATGTGAAGCTTTCTCTTAACTTCTCTTCCTTCTCTTCCATCTTTAAAATTTTCCCCCTTCAATGTATACACAATAACTTAATCTTTCTGAAGCAAATAGAACACAGTTTCCTTCATGTTTTCCCACTAAAGAACATGATACATAAAAATGACTTGCATCTTTTATATTTTCTTAGTTTTTAACAGTATTTTAAATATCTCTTAAATCAAGATGCAAGTTACTCTTGATATCAAAGGAAATTTTCTAGCCTATTTCTTTTTTTTGTTGTTGTTAAAAGTTCTTAGAAATGTAATGTTCAAAGTATCATCAACATTCTATTAGAGTAATATGGAATTAGCTTTCACTAGAAGGAAGAAGCTGAACAAATACCTGTGTTACAGAAGGATTAGATTGCCTATATTTAATTCCTGGTTCTGGTTCATTTTTTTCTATTTCAAATTAATACGAAGATATAAATTTTTAGATTACACTTTTCTCACTTCCAGGGTAAAGTTCCAATTGTAAAAGAGCCTCTCACCCAGGGGTCATATTATACACCTTTGCAATGTGTATAAGGGGATCTCACCTCATGAAATAGTGATAATATAATTATATATGTTATAGAATTGTGAGAATTAAATTGGTAATGAATTACATTAGCAAAGTGTGTATAATAGTGCCTGGTATATAATAAATATTAAATGCATATTAAGTATTATGTGTGTAATCCTTACCATAATTATTACCATTATTATTATGGTTAGCCTGTTTAAGTTCTTTTTCACAATACTGCCAATCTGCGATGAAGATATTTACAAAGCAACAAGTTTACAACCTCAGAACGGTGACAGTTGGACTATTTAACTCTCCTGTTCTTAAATATAAAATTCAGAGTAGACTGATCATGCATTATACAAAAGGACACATTTTAATGTTCTACTTAAAAAAAAAAATCCAAAGGAAATAAAAGTCCAATATTAAGAAAAGTAACATTAACTAACTGAAGATATTGTGCTATTTGCAATAATAAAAAGCTTAACCAAAAGATAACTACGAATTGAATTTTTAAAAGATCTACCAAATGATATCTTTGCTTTTGATTAACCACTGATACACTGGTACAAAATGGAATGTATTTTATTCCTTCATATTAGAGTCAGTTGGAATAATTGTGTACCTGAGAATGTGTTGAAAACACAATAGCAATAGAACTTGATTACTTCACTGAAACTTGACTCATTTTTCCACTGTGAGGACCCACTTGATATACAGATTTGAAATCATGCAGCTATTAAACACATTAAAAGAAGCCATAATATGCCATCATGCAAATATTAGATAACAGGAAGATTTCTTTTTTTGAGAGAGACCAAGACAAGAGTAATTTTTTAGAAGATAGAAATAAATGCTGAGGAAAATTATTACAAATATGAGACCATTTAAATCACTTTGGCTTTCTATAAGACCCTTTCTCTATGTAAGTAAAAAGTTATGTCTAAATCCTTTAGAGACATCCATGTATCATATGGGATAGTTGTTTTTGTTATTTTTTTATTGTTTTCTGCTTTATTCAATATAGGATTTTAATTCCAAAAAAAATTGTTTGGTGATATAGGTTTTAGTACTGTTTGTCTTAATCATTGCAAATGATAATATACTTTTAATTGGTAAAAGAAATTAGTGCACAATTTTCCATATCAAGGACACTTTATTATTTTATATTACACATGCATGCTCATGTGTGTCTTTGCACAAACATATATTCAGAAAAAAAGAGACAATTTTTTGTGTCTTAAAACAAAGCAATTTTGTAGGGCATAAATTTAGTATAAAATTTTAACTAGAAATTTAACAAACAGCACTGAGAGACTTTAAAATAGAACAAATCATTGGTGAAAGACAATTCCACAAGGAGGGATGTTTATCTAATGTTGCCACATTTGTTTGTAGACCCATTATCTGTATATGATGAAGTCTTCTAGCCATGACAGTATTTAAATGAGTCTTTAACTTTGAATTTTGAAAATATGTAAAAATCATTTATGGAAAGCATGGTTATTGATTAAAGTCGTGATCTATTTTTTTGTGAGGCTTACATCAAAAATATGTAGTGAGTATTGGTATCAATCCAGTTCCTCCTTACCAAGGGTTTTATGATAACTCTTAACCTGTATGACCGAGGAAACAGTTGTGATCTGAACCGAATTCAACATCTTTGCAGTGTGCACCGTGCATTCTTGTGTTCATCTCCATTTTAGACATCTGCTTCTTTTCTCTAGGTTTTTATTAGAGGCAGAATGTAACTGTTGCATTGCAGAATTTGGCTGGGTTTTTGCAGAGCTTGATAATTTGTCATACCTCAGAACACAAAAATAAGGGTTTTTGTGCAGTATCTTTTAAAGTTTATTTCTAAGGAATAATTTCCTTCCTTTCAGTGGACTATTCAAAATACTGGAAGATTACCTCCCTGCTGATCTTAAGAACATCTGTGTGAAGCATCAGCTCTTTGTCCTTGCTCCATCTCCATTTTACTAGCATCTGGATTTTCTTTACCCTGACTAGTATCCTCCTCCTCACTCAGGGGCCATGACAATCCTTACATCAACCTTTCTGATGGGAGAATTCACTTTTTTCCCGAAGACAGCACTAAAAGTTTTTTTTTTTTTTTTTTTTGAGACTTTTTAAGTAATAATATTAACATTTATTTGGCTTATAATTTTCATCACTTATTCATGTCACTTATGGTATCTTATGCCATAAGATACAAATTTTAAAGCCTATGAAATAAAAGGGATAATCCTATCATTTAATGAAACAATTATTCTATCATTTAATGAAACAATTATGGGCCAGGTCAGTAAGGAACATCCGTTAAGAAAACCTAGTAAGGAATGTAGAGTTTGATACCTTCATTCCACACCAGGACAATGACAGATTGGCCATTAAATATCAAGCAGATGTTTTGCAGGAAATGTACAAATTAAGTGGTTTGAGCTAGTAATACTTAACTTGACTGATACAATTTAGAAAATAGAAAAAAAAAAAAAGTGGTGATTTTTTTAACCTGAAGACAGAATTAGGGACTAGCATACAATCTGAAATTATAACAACACACTTAAGACTTTAGTTTATTTGCATATGAGGTACAACTGAGGTCATCCATAATTTCATGAATTTTTTAAAGGGATTCATTCCCTGGGAATGCTTAGAAACCACTTTGGTATGAGTAGTTCTGTAGCCATTAATATAGAAAAAGAATGAACAGTGGGAAAATACAATCTGAAAATATATGTAAGTTGAATTACCAAAACCAACAAAATAGTTTATACATGCACATGATATCTATCATCTACTGAATATCTCGTTAACTTTTAAATTTTCACCAGGTAAGTGTAAAGTGAATTTTAACCCAAATAGCAGAAAAATAATACCAGGATAGTTTCTTAGTTCTCCTAAATCCCTTTATGTTATGAGGCCAGTAATTATTTATTCTTGTCCTCATTTTCAAAATCTATAAAATGGACAGAATAATAAATAGCAACTTCATATACCTGAGAAGTAAATGAATAAGTGCATGCAAATTTATGTTTCCAACAGTACTTAGAACTTCTGCATTTTTCTATAAATGTTATTAATTGTTCTATAAATATTCACTATAAATATTACCTATAGTGTAAACACTCCTGTACTGTAAATATTCCTATACGTTACATGCAAGAGAAAGAGACTATCAATTAGGATTATTTTCCTTGAATATGAAAATAGCACACATTATTGTCCAACATGTATCTAATTCGGCAGCTAAAAAAACAGAAGATTTTCCATATTTTGTGATTGCAGGAAAAGTTCTGCTAAAACCATGGACCCCAGAGTCTTGTATAACTGATATTAAGAACAAAGGAACTGGGTCCTATTTGGTTGCTAAATCTTTGTAGACAATTTCCGTGTGATGTTCTCCCTGCCTCAGAAAGGGAGTTTAACAATGAAGCAGAAAAATACTGATTTGAAAAAGAAGCTTTCTTAAAAATAAGTTCTCCAAAATGGTCCCAGTTCTATTCCCACTGATTTGTTTTTTCTTTCAATAAAATGTCACATATTTTTCTGCCACACTTTCATGTTCTTATAAGCTGTTTATTTTTTAGAACTTTCAGCAGTATGTTTGCAATTTCATGGAAAGGCACTATATGAGGTTCTAGTTCCCAATATTTCTAGGCATAGAAATTTATTATTGTTGTTATTGCTACTTATGTTGTTGTTGTCGTTTGTTTTAATGTCATTAATCTTGTATTTACTAGTAAAGTAAAAAATTGTTTCTATGTTTGGCTATTTGTGTTTCAACTTACGTCCAACTTTCTTTGGTCATTTAAAATTGCTTATTTGTTCCTAATTTTTTTCTAAAGGCTTTTTGAAGAAATGTTATGTTACTATGTTATCTCGCATATGCAAAACATTTTTTCCATCCCATCATTATCTGTTTACTTTAAGAGTACTTTGAAATATGTAATTAAATAATCAAAGAGATCTTTTACTTCTTTGATTTTTAGAGTTCTGTCTTTCCAAAAAAATTATTCTAATATTTTTATTGCATTATTTTCTTCATTAAGAATTTTTCTCCAGATGTAAAAGACCTATGGATTGAATATTAGTACCCTCCAAAAGTCATGCTGAAATGCAGTCCCTAAAGTGGTAGTATTGAGAAGCAGGGCCTTTGAGACAATTGGGTCGTCAATTGGATCATGAGCATTCTCTTGTCATGAACAGATTAATCCATTCGTGTATTTGTGGATGATTGGGTTAATAAAATAATGGTTATTGCAAGAGTGACATTACTATTACTAGCTTAAGAAGAAAGATAAAGAGAGACCTGAGCTAGGATGCTTATTTTTCTTACCATGTGATGCCCTTGTGTCACCTTGGAACTCTGCAGACTGCACCAGGACAAGGGCTCTCAGCAGATATGGCCTCTCAGCCTTGGACTTCTCAGCCTTCATAACTGTAAGAAATCAATTCCTTTTTTGTATAAATTACCCAGGTTCTAGTGCTCTATTATAAACAAACAACAACAACAACAACAACAAAAAAAAAAAAAAAAAAAAAAACAGGCTGAGACATAGTTCCTGTACTTTCCTGATTAAAAAAATACTTATTTTATCATTGGTGTTTATACTGTTATTGGGATTCGAAGGTAGACAAAGACAAAATAAGCTTTATTTGAGGAAAGTAAAGATAGTTCAACATCATTTAACTATCAATATAGTAGCCTCAGGGCTACTCAATATTATGTTTACAAATTATGAGAGAAATTGTTTTACTATTGTTCAAATCTCAGTCAAAAAACGTTGGTATGCGTGAAACATAACTTATTTATGTTTACTTATGCATTATTGTTTGAAATCTCCTTGAATTATGTTTTTTTTTAATTTTTTATTGTTTTTATTTTTTTTTTAATTTATTTATTTTTATTATAGATAAAAATATGCACCATAGATGTGGCCCAACCCATCACCCTCCCTCCACCCAAACCTCCCCCCTCCCTTCCCCTTCCTTGGTCCTTTCCTCATAGTCTTGTGGTATAGTTGGGTTA
>CAUYPK010040313.1:0-23831 GCA_963574355.1 Loris lydekkerianus | reverse complement strand
GGATAAACATAGCCCCTGTCTTAGGTTGCCTGCTCTTGCAGTTTCAGTCTTACCCATCATGGGGATACAAACATCAATGGTTTGGTCCCTGTCTTAGGTTGACTGAACGCAGAGTGATCTTACCCATCTTTGGGTACTATGAGCGTAATCCATCATGCAGCCTCTCCATATCCTATCTTAGGTTGTCCCAGCTTTGGGAATCTTACCCATCATTGGTGCTATGGAGGGCGGTGAAGAATAATAGTTAGATTCTTGGTAAATGAGCTAATTTTTCTTAATGGAGAGAGTAATACTACACAAGGTACTGTAAAGGTTAGAGGAGATAATGAAAAGCATAGAGCATAATTTTTAGTTCCTGGTGTGTTCTCCCTGCCCACCCTTTCCTTCTACAGCTTCTTTTCCTTTTGATATTGGGGATTCTGGTCCCAAGACCTCAGACGGGGCAAAAGGAAGTATAACACTCTGACCAGTTACAGGCTGTGTGGTTTTGGATAAATTATGTAACCCCCCTGAGTCTCAGTTACCTCATCTGCAAAGTGGGAAGACTGACACCTACCTCAGAAGAAGTTTTAGGACTACATGACATACAGGCTGGGAAACTGCAGGGCACATAATAGGTCAGTAATAAGTGTCTGCAGGACAACATAATGAAGGAAAAGGCATTAAAGTAGGAGTGAGACCAGAGAAACTAGAGGATTCTAATATAGGTCCACAGAGCCCCAGGAGTCCACAGATAAGAGTGCAGCGGGTCCATGTACTTAGATGGGAAAAAAATGCATCCTTGTTATCACTAACCTCTAACTGAATTTAGCATTTTCTTTCTCTCTCTCTCTCTTTTTTTTTTTTAGAGACAGAGTTTCATTTTGTCGCCCTCGGTAGAGAGCTGTGGCATCATAGCTCACAGCAACTTCTGACTCCTGGGCTTAGGCGATTCTCTTACCTCAGCCTCCCAAGTAGCTGGGAGTACAAGCACCGGCCACAACACCCAGCTATATTTTTGTTGCAGTTTGGCCAGGTCCGGGTCCGAATCTGCCACCCTCGGTATATGGGGCCAGCGCCCTACCCACTGAGCCACAGGTGCCGCCCTGAATTTAGCATCTTCTTTCATTATACCAATAATTCTCAAATGATGTGCCATGAAAAATTTTAAAGGTCATTAATTAAATTATTTTTGAAAGAAGTTCAAAGCACAGAAAGTATTTTTTTTTTTACTCTTTTTTTTTTTGATCAACATAATTTAAGTGTGTCGTGGAAATTTAACTGTAGGTTCAACTGTGCCGTGAGATAAAAAAGGTTGAAAAATATGCATTATGCATACAGTAGTGGTAGTCTGTGACTATGCCCCCAATAGAAATCACAAATGTTTCCGTACTATCTTATTCCTGCATTATGCTAGAGGTACATTAAAATACTGCTCATTTTATTCACTGCCTCAATATTATAGTAGTTAATAAACCCATTTCCAAATGTTATGTGACACTTTTTAAAAAGTAGGACTAAATCATAATTCAGTACAACTGGTATTCTTTGTAATCTTACACTATTTATTTATTTATTTATTTATTTATTTATAGCAGTTAAAGACATTATCCTGACTAGAGATCATCAGACTGCCAAAGGCTAGACAGACATGGGTACCAGGCCTACCTGGGCCATGGCTAACTGTGTGACACTGCTCTTGTTATTTCTCTCAGGGGCATAATCATCCCTGCTTGGCTCACCCCACAGGGCTGTTTTAGGAGGAACAAATTAATTCTTGGCTGAGAAAAGGTTTTGGAAATTGTCAAAGGCTCCCAGTTTTTCCAAAAGCCAGGGCAGAGTGCTGCTTTCCTCCCAGCTATTCTCCAAGCCTCTAGCTAGGAGGCCTCTCTCCTTCCCAGAGGATTCCTCCCCTTTCTTCTCCATCTGACAAATAAGGCCAAAGTGCACCTCCATTGGAGCAGGCCTCCAGCTTCCTGTTTGCAGAGCTCCAGGGTCCAGGGGAGGAATTTTTCGGATCATAATATAACAATTCCCCCAAGTTTTCACATTTGACCTCATAGTAACCCTTGGGGACCCTAGCCCCTCAGAACCCTTCCTTGCTCCCTCAGGTACCTCGCTCTGTCCACAGTCCCTGCATTTCCCCTTTTACTAGCCTGTCCCGTGATCATGTGTCAGTCTGACTCTTCCATCCTGCTTTGTATTTCTATAGGACAGACCCAGATCTGACCCTATGGCTGTGACATACACTAACATCTGAGGAACTGGCCTGGATAAAGACAAAAGAACCTGAAGCACAGAGAGAAAACGCAGGAAAGGGCAGAGGTGGGCTTGATCCCAGATCCTCTGATACCTAGGATCCATTCCTCTCACACCCAAAGCAAGGGGTGGAGGAACTGGGGGGCACCTATGACATCACATCAACCACCTCCTACTCTATCCACTAAGAACTAAGGCCCTGCAGGGCTGTATGAAGCCCTTAGAAACCATCTGTCTGTCCTCTCAGAGTACACTGGGGAAACCAAGGCTCTGAGAGCTCCGTCAGGTTGTGGGTCTCTGATCCTAGTGAGAAAATAGCCTTTATAATTTGAAAATAATTTCTCAAAATGGACATTTCTTCTGGCTTTGCCTGTAGGTTACCAGGGAGGAGGCTGCCATCTGGGACAATTCACAGCCACATTGGCCTTGTTGTCCTAAGCCAGTAGCAGGGAATATGAAATGTGAACATTATCATCACAGGAGGTAGTTCTTAGGGAAAGGAAGAGACAGGCAAGGTAACAGAAAATGAGACATTAAAAAGCCCACTGGGGCCTGTGGTGGTGACTCAAGCCTCTAATCCCAGCACTCTGGAGGCAGAGGTGGGTGGATTGCCTAAGCTCACAGGTTCAGACCAGCCTGAACCAGAGCAGGACCTTGTCTCTAAAAATAGCCAGGCGTTGTGGTGGCGATTGTAGTCTCACCTAGTTGGGAGGCTCAAGAGAATCACTTGAGCCTAAGTGTTTCAGGTTGCTGTGAGCTATGATGCCACAGCACTCTACTGAGGGAGACAAAGTGAAACTCTTATCTCCAAAAAAAATAAATACATAATAAATAAATAAATACCCACTTGAAAAGAGGCACTGTGAAGCACGGGCTTCCTAGACAGACTTGGGTTAAAATCCCACAGGCATGGCTTGGCGCCCGTGGCTGAAGCAGCTAAGGCGCCAGCCACATACACCTGAGCTGGCGGTTGGAATCCAGCCAGGGACCACCAAACAACGACGGCTGCAACAAAAAAACAGCCGGGCGTTGTGGCAAACCCCTGTAGTCCCAGCTACCTGGGAGGCTGAAGCAAGATAATCCCTTAAACCCAGGAGTTGGAGGTTGCTGTGAGCTGTGACGCCACCGCACTCTACCGTGGATGATAAAGTGAGACTCTGTCTCTTAAAAAAAAAAGAAAGAAAATTCAGTGAAGTAGTGTCCTAATCATCCCTGTACTGACCCCACGGGTGTCAGCTCTGTGTGGCCGCGTGCTGGTCACTTGCCTGGAACCCGGAACTGCCCAGAGATTCCCAGCGTCCAGCACGTGCGTAGCTCGGGGCACGTGCGGAGCCCCCGCGGGGGACCTCGAATTCGCACGCGGCCCCGTCCCGTCTCTCCGGCCCCCAGCGCCCTCCGGCACGAAGTGGGAAGGCGGCGGCGGGGCGGAGCGGTGGGCTGCCCCGTGGGCTCCCGCGCCATCTCCCGCCGGCCTCCACTCCCGCCCTCCTCCTCCCTCTCCCGCCACTCCTCGTCCTCCCGGCCCTCCCCTGCCGCCGCGGTCCCGCGTACCTGGTCGCCTCCGTCCTCGGGGGCTCCGGGACTTCACCGCTGCGCCTCGCGCTGCGTCCTTCTCTCTGCTTTTCTCGGGCGCGCTCCGTTTCGGCCGCGCCTGCCTCCGTGGCGCTCCTCGCCAGCCGTCTGGGGGCTCGAGGTGGCTGCGCGGGGCGCGATGAGCGGCGCCTGCACCGGCTACGTGAGCGCCGCGCAGGAGGAGGTGCGCGGCTTCAGCTGCCCGCGGCCCGGGGGCGAGGCGGCCGCCGTCTTCTGCTGCGGCTTCCGCGACCACAAGTACTGCTGCGACGACCCGCACAGCTTCTTCCCCTACGAGCACAGCTACATGTGGTGGCTCAGGTACCGGCCCTGGCCCTAACCCCACCTCGAACCTCACCCTCGCCGTGGGCTCAGACTCAGCCCTGGTCCAAGTTCCCACCTAAACGTCAACACCAGCCCCCTCCTCCAGCTGTACCCCAATACCAACCTTTCCTCTCACTCTGTCCCCAACCCAGCCTCCCCGCGAAATTCTGTCTCAGCTCTATGTCCTCATTCTGACCCCAACCTTTATTTAGATCATGCTTGAACCCCAAAACAACCTCTACCCGAAAACAATCCTCACTCTTGCCCTGCTCCGAACTTCAGACCACCACCACTCTCAATACCACCACCACCTCACAGCAAACTTCCATCTTCAAACATTCTCCATCCAGTCCTCATCCAAGTGCCTACCAGAGTCCCTTTCCTAATCGGTATAGCAATTCCAGCCTCATCCCTGACTCCCAAAGCACTATTGAGCCCAGTCCTTATCCTATCACCAGTCCCAGCCGCCTCCTCAGTCTCGCCTGCAATCCCACCTCAGCTCTGCTCCCACCTACTCACCCCAGCTATTTGTACCACATGCCTCCAGAGATGGGACAATTGCTATTCAGATGGCCTTCTCCATTTTCGCTGGTGCCTGTTTCCCAGAGCAGGCTAAGGATCAGATCCCATACTCTGGGCGAAGCCTTTGGAGACCCAGAGGGATTGAGCTGTATTGCCCCCTCAATGCAAGGCTTAGGTTCCATGAATGTCCTGGACCTGGGTACAAATGTCAACCTCAGTTCTTAATTCCCGCCTGGTGCTGCACCCCACCCCCAGCCTCAGTCCAACCTCAACCCTTTCCTTCCTTTTAATATGTAGTCATTCTTTCAGCTGCTCTTTACTGAGTAGCTCTTTACTCCTTGCTAGCACTAACTGTGTGCCCAGCCCTGCGGTGAGTGCTGGGGATGTAACCCAACACCCAAGCTAAGGCAGAAGGTCTGGAAGTCAGCGCTGCCTCCAAGTCATCATGAGACAGTAGCCTAACACCACAGCAGAAGCCAGCTTGGGCAATATTAATAGAAGTATGGTTTGGGTGAATGTCCACCCTCAGTTCCCCCGTTTGTTCAGGGAGGAGGTTAGTTGTGCAAGTCTTGACATTCCTGGAACCTAAGTGTTGTGTTGAAGGGGCAATAGATCTCAATCCCTCTGGGTCTCCAAAAGCTTCGCCCAGGGTATGGGATCTGATCCTTAGCCTGCTCTGGGAAACAAGCACCAGTGAAAATGGAGAAGGCCATCTGAATAGCAATTGTCCTATCTCTGGAGGCATCTGAGCAGGGGCTACATGCCCTCTGGGTAGGAAAGGACAGCATCATATTCCCCTAAAATTTCTCTGAACCTCTGTTTTTTCATTTATCAAATGGGGAGGATAACCAATCATTGTCCTGGTTTTTGATTAAGGCAATAGCAAGGACCAAATGAGATAACAGAGGTGAAGTCAACTTAATATGTCGGTGAGAGGCTCGGCGCCTGTGGCTCAAGCGGCTAAGGCGCCAGCCACATACACCTGAGCTGTCAGGTTCAAATCCAGCCTGGGTCCGCCAAACAACATGACGGCTGCAACCAATAAAAATAGCTGGGCATTGTGGCGGGCACCTATAGTCCCAGCTACTTGGGAGGCAGAGGCAGGAGAATCGCTTGAGCCCAGGAGCTGGAGGTTGCTGTGAGCTGTGATGCCACAGCACTCTACCCAGGGAGACAGCTTGAGGTTCTGTCTCAAAAAAAAAAAAAAAAATATATATATATATATGTGTGTGTGTGTGTGTGTGTGTGTCAGTGAATTACAAACATTGTTTTTTCTAGGCTCCTCTTACTATAATTCTAAAGATTTTCCAATGGCCAGGTTGTCAGATCCTGTGTATTTGGCTGCTGTTTATAACCCAGAGAATCATATTAATTTAGTTTCTGTTCATCCATACATTTATTCATTCCTTATAGCTTTCCCAAGGAACTGGGAACACAAAAATCAGTTACTCCCTCCCCTTGAGGAGCTCACAGTCCATGTAGAGAGAGGCAACATGCACCTAAAGTAAAACAGTGGAGTATTTGTTGAAGTGATTAGTTAGCCCTAAAATAAGGTGATCGTACTGGCCTCCATTTGAAGTACAGAGACAGTGTGGAAATTTGGGGCTGGTCAGAACCTGTTTCAAACATTAGTTCTGTCACTTATCTATGCAGATTGAAAAAGTTACTTTATTTTATTCTTTTTCTTTTTTTGAAGCAAAGTCTCAAGCTGTCACCCTGGGTAGAGTGCTGTGGTGTCATAGCTCACAGCAACCTCCAACTCCGGCTGAAGTTATCCTCTTGCCTCAGTTTTTCTATTTTTAGTAGAGATGGGGGTCTCGCTTTTGCTCAGGCTGGTCTCCAACTTGGGTGCTCAAGCAATCCACCCTTCTCGGCCTCCCAGAGTGCTAGGATTACAGGCATGAGCTGCAGCGCCCGGCCCTGAAAGTTATTTATTCTACTAGTCTCTTTTCTCGACTTTAACGGGGCAATAGGAATATCTGTCTTGTGACTTGTTATAAGGAATGCATGAAATAATACACATGAAAATGACCTGTGTATATGGTAAGTGCTCCATGAAATTCCTTTCTTGGTTCAAAGGTGTGGGAAGTGTAGCTCAGAGTATGCAAGTGAATTGGCCAAGATCTATCAACATCATAACAGAGAGAGATTTAAAGAGCATTACTTAGGACATCTAAAGGTTACATACTTTCACACATTCACAGCCCTGGCATGTCTCCTCTACCTTATGCAGATAAGAAAACCTGAGAGAGGTGAAGTTACTCTCTGTGAGTGCTGAGAGAGCTGGGATGAAAACTCAGGCCTGTCTGACCCCAAGCCTGGGCCATGACTGCCTAAATCATGGGTCCTCAAACTACGGCCTGCGGGCCACATGCGGCGGTGTGATTGTATTTGTTCCTGTTTTGTTTTTTTACTTCAAAACGGGAGTTTTGCAGTGTGCATAGGAATTTGTTCATAGTTGTTTTTTTAAACTATAGTCTGGCCCTCCAACGGTCGGAGGGACAGTGAACTGGCCCCGTTTAAAAAGTTTGAGGACCTCTGGATCTAGCCTGGCTCTTATATCCTGATCTACTCAGATCATTTGAAAAACATTCACTAGCTCTCTACTGTCTTCTGGGCACTGAGGTGAGTAATCCCCTCAGCACCCAGCCAGGACTCCTTTCCTCTAACATCACCTTCTTCCTTCTCGTGGTCCCTCCGGTTGCCCTGGAAACCCTCTGATGTGGAGTGCTTCAGTGGCGCAGACAATGCGTTAGTGAAGGCTTAAATGGGGTGATCTCTGAGGTCCTATCTCATGTCCTCGTGCTCCATTCTGTGACCCCAAGAGCAGCTGAAAGGTTCTGGAGTAATGTCCTAGACATGGACATCATGTGGCTCATAAACATCACAGATAAACGCAAAGTGGCAGAGGGGAACCGAGGGTCCTCAGTGTGTCTAGGTGATCTGTGTGCTTACGAACCCTGTGACCACTCTTCCAGCGTTCTCCTAACAAACCCCCCCGCATTGCAGGGCAGAGACCTTGTTTTGCTCTAAATTCTATTTGGCCCTTTTTGTGAAAATCAGTTCTTAGAAACGTAAAAATCTCCAGGTAAGCACTGTTTCCTTGGAGAGGCAGTGCGCAAGAATTGCTGTCTTTAAAATTGTGTCTCAGGAAGCGGTGACACCCTGTGGAGAAGCAGTTGGTCCTAGCATACCGTCTGGTGCTTGCCAAACATCCTCCATCTCTAGTTCTGTTTTTCACTGGGATGTGAGCTTTGCTGGAGGGCAAAGTAGTGGTGAGGCATTGTATATATCATCTTACTTCATCCTATGGCCACCAAGTGTGATAGGAACCTTTACAAATGAAGATCTGAGAGGTAAGGTGGTTCTTTTAAGCTTAAATGTGGCAGAACCAGGATTTCGATTTAAAACTACCTGACACCCAAGCCCTGCTTTGTTAGGCTGTCTCTCCCATTCTTTCTTAGGGAGTCACAGTGGGTTTTTATTTTTCAGTCAGAACAGTGAAATTCTAGAAGGAAAGAGACTTTCTAAGGAAATTTCCCATCCAGAATGGGAAATCTTTATTTTTACGGAAAGGAGTACTCTTCCCTGTGTCCTGAGCAAACTTCCCCCATGATGGGGAGCTCACCTGTTCCCTACATCCTCACCACATTCACCATGGGCCGCCTCTGATCATTGAAAGCTCATCTTACACTAAACACAGGTTTTCTTTCCTTAGAGCCTACCCTGTTGTTCACAGCTCTGTCCCAAATAGATCAGCACAGACAGTGCCTGCTCCTTGACCTCCGAGGTGGGACATAGACCCCCAGCTCTCTCACCCACTGCTCAAAGGACCCCTTTAGAGGTCCTTTTGCATCCAGGTGTCCACATTTGTCCCTCATACAGAGTGGGGGTCCCAATCTAAGCACAAGTCTCCCAGGTAGCCCTGTGAACAATATGTACATCCCAACTGAGAAAGCAGTATTTAATTAGAGTGATTACAAGAACTAAGAAATAGCACATACTCAATGTGGAAAGTTTGAAAAGGACAGAAGAAACAAAAAAGAGAAAGAGAAAGAAATCTTGGGTAATCTAGTGTCTCAGTTTGGCTCCCTGGAAGACTCTGACACAAGGATTTGATAGCAAGTAGTTTATATGGAAAATGATCCCTGAAAATATGGGTAGAGGGTGGGGAAGTAAGACCAAGAAGGGAAGAAGCCACAATGGGCATTACCAGGCAAGTCACACCAAGGCTAAGTGGAGCCTAAACTCTGCCAGCCAGTGTAGAATGTCCACCTTAGGGTCATCCCACCTGCTGGTGAGTATGCCAGTTTCTGTCATTGGGTGTGAGGTGGTGGGGGAAGGGAGGCATTAATTATCTGCCCTTCTGACCTGCCCCATGTGCAGACAGAGCCTGTTAAGCCTAAGAAAGCCCCTAGACAAAGAGCAGTCGAAACTCTGGCCAGAATACTCCACAGCGATAAGACCAAGGGGACACTGACAGGACATCTACGGTCTGCACTACACCCAGCCACAGCCCGTTAGCAGTTTGGTGTATTTCCATCCAGCCTTATGTCTGTATGATTGTGGATGTATTTATATTTGTTCAGTGAAGTTGGGGTTATGCTATGTATTTAGTATCCTGGTCTTGTCATTTAACATTATCTCATAAAAATTTACCCATGATCTTAAATATTATTTGAAAACATCTATATCATTAATAAACTCTTTATAGACTCTATATCAGTGGTCCCCAACCTTTTTGGCACCAGGTAGCAGTTTCTTTTTCTTTTTCTTTATTTTTCTGAGACAGAGTCTCACTTTGTCTTCCTCAGTAGAGTGCTGTGGTGTGACAGCTCACAGCAACCTCAAACTCTTGGGTTTACATAATTCTCTTGCCTCAGCCTCCCAAGTAGCTGGGACTACAGGTACCCTCCATAACTCTTGGCTATTATTTTTTTGTCACAGTTGTCATTGTCGTTTAGCAAGCTCAGGCCAGGTTCGAACCTGCCTGCCTCAGTGTATGTGGCTGGCGCCCTAACCACTGAGCTGTAGGTGCCAAGCCTAGGTACCAGCTTCATGGAAGACAATTTTCCATGGACAAGGGAGTAGGAGGGAATGGTTTGGGGATGATTGAAGCACATCACATTTCCACTTCAGATCATCAGGCATTAGGTTCTCGTAAGGAGCACACAACCTAGATCGCTCATATATGCAGTTTACAGTAAGGTTCATGCTTCTGTAAGAATCTAATGCTGCTGCTGATGGGACAGGTAGCAGAGCTCAGGTGGGGATGTTTCCAAACACTGGGAGCAGCTGTAAATACGGATGAAGCATGGCTTACCTGCTGCTCTCCTCCTCGTTCCTGATAGGCCACGGACCAATACCAATCCTGTTGGGACCTGTACTAGACCCTGCAGAAGTAGCAAGGGCAGGAGTTAGTGTCAGGGAAGAGGGTGGAGAGGATGTATGGGAAACCTGGAGAAGGAGTGCCGGACAGAGATGCATCCTACTCTTACCTACTAGGAGAGCATCCCATGGTGCCTGACACATAGTACGTCCTCAATAATATTTACCAACTGCCAACCACACGCCAGGCCCTGTATGAAGGGAGGATAAAGCTGATTAAACATATTCTGACTCCGCCCTCACGGGACACATAAGGAATAAGCACCAAGAATATTTCAGTGTCATTCATCCTCACCACCACCTGAGAATTGCTGTATTTTGATCATTCTCATTTTCACACAGGGAGCTGGGGCTCAGAAGGTTAAGTACGTCAGCAGTATCTCACAGTGAGTCAAAGTTGGGTCCTAACCTAGGCTGGTCTAGTTCCAAAGCCCTTTGCTCTTTCCCTACCACTTGGCTACCTGACCAAGTGGGAGGTGCTAATGGCCCTGAGTAAAGTGTCCTGGGCAGGTCAGCCTGCCACGGGGGAACGAGAGGGGAGAGAAGAACTGGAAGGAAAGCACTACCAAGGATAGAGCATTTGAGATGTGCCTTCAAGGACAGGTAAAATTCCAGTATGGGGAGATGATGAGATGCTGGGGAAAGATGATGTGAAATCAGAAAGACTGTAGTGCCCATATGAGCCAGGAGATGGTTTTCTAGAGATCAGATATGATATTGTGTCGTAATAAGAAAATATATATTTGGTATTTGCCCCCAGACCCTGATAGATAGGGGTGCTAAAAGAATCTTTTATTCTAATATTTGGTCTTTGACCCCTGATTCCTGACACAGAGCTCCTAAATTCCTTTAATTTCCTGGGTGATCAGAGCATCTTTTGTTCTAACGAAGTGACTCATGGTGGGCTCCCGGAGAGCCTCAGGATGGGGGCTGGTTGCCAGGGAAACAAACCACGTGATCAGCAGGTTGGAACTGACATCCCCATCTCCCAACCTCTGAGGAGGAGAGAGGGACTAAAGGTTGAATTGATCACCAATGGCCAATGATGCAATCAATCATGCCTATTTAATGAAGCCTTCATAAAGCCCCAAAGAGACAGTTCAGAGAGCTTCTGTATTGCTGACATGCGGAGGTCCCTGGAGGCTTGTGTGCTTTGAGAGGATGTGGAAGCTCTTTGCCCTTCCCCCATACCTTTTTCTATGTATCTTTCCGATCTGGCCATTCATCTGTATTCTTTGTAATATCCTTTGTAATAATAAACCAGTAAATGTGTTTCCCTGAGTCCTATAAGCTATAATGGCAAAATATATCAAAACCCAAGGAAGGGGTTATGAGCACATAATTTTATAGAGGGTGGGTCAGAAGTATAGGTAACAACCTACTACTTTGAATTGATATCAAAGTAGGTGATAGTCCTGTGGGACTGAGCCCTCAACCTGTGGGATCTGACGCTATCTCCAAATAGACAGTGTCAGGTTTGAGTTAAGTTAGGGGACACCCAGCTAGTATCTGCTAAAGAATCTCTTGGTATGGGGAAAACCCCACCACTACCACCACACCTACATCCAGTGTCAGAAGTGTTTCGTGGAGTGGTGTGTGTGAGGAAAAAAGAAACTGTGATCAAAGCCTGATTTGAGGCAGAGACCATGAGGTTGGAGGGCGAGGGACCAGCAATGGAGCAGTATTTTATTTTTAAATTATTATTATTACTTTTTTATTGTTGTGGAATCATTGAAGGTTCAAAGAACCATGTTACGATGCTTGCATTAGAGCAGTATTTTAGACATGGAGTTGACACTGTAATGGTCAAAAGGAATGTGGAAGTTCAGTGAGAAATTATCTGAGGCTGGAAGGACAGACTGGCTTTTTGTTTGTTTGTTTTCTTTTTTGCAGTTTTTGGCCAGGGCTGGGTTTGAACCCACCACATCCAGCATATGAGGCCTGCACCCTACTCCATTGAGCCACAGGCGCTGCCCAGGACAGACTGTTTTTAACTAAGGCCTACTATGTGTCTTGAGTTTTAAGAAACAGCAGGGTGGGGGAGGGAGACCTTTAAGACCTTCTCCAGCTCCCTGGGGTGGGAACAGGTTGTGGAAAGCAGGGAAGGAAGGAAAGAAGAAAGAAAGTGAACACATTCCGAGTCCCAGCTACATGGTGGCACTGAGCCATGTCACGTTATATTTATAGTGTGTAGTTGATGGGATGCTTTTGAGCCCTTTTGCGTGGTGAGTCACAGAAAGCCCTGTTAAGATGGGTAGGGACAGGCCGGGTGCCCTGGCTCACACCTGCAATCCTAGTACTCTAGGAAGCCAAGGAAGGTGGATCGCTTGAGCTCAGGAATTTGAGAACAGCCTGAGCAAGAGCGAGACCCCGTCTCTACAAAAAATAGAAAAATTAGCCAAGCGTTGTGGCAGGTACCCGTAGTCCCAGCTACTTGGGAGGCTGAGGCAAGAGGATTGCTTGAGCCCAAAGTTTGAGGTTGCCGTGACACCACAGCACTCAACCCAGGTGACTGAGTGAAACTGTCTTTAAAAAAAAAAACGTGTAGGGACAGAACAAAAACTGAAGCTGGTTCCTACAACACTTTTATGGCATCTGTCTCTCAAGTCCCCTTCCTGACGCTGCTCCCGTGTGGTTTTCTCTCCCCAGTGTTGGCGCTCTTGTGGGCCTGTCCATAGCAGCAGTGGTCCTCCTGGCCTTTCTTGTCACAGCCTGTGTGCTTTGTTACCTGTTCCTCAGCGCAAAGCCCCACACAAAACTGGACCCAGGCTTAAGCTTACAGACAACCGGTAAGAAAGAGGCCTTGTGATTTCCTTGTGTTCAATAGGCTAGCACCTTTTTTGAGGCAAGAGATTTAGAAATGATGTTTAGAACATTTGTCATGTGAGTGTTCCTGTAATATTCAAAACCAGCAGCACATTTCTCAGGAGGTTCATGATACTGAGCATTTCCATCCCAAACTCTTCATGTGCTCAGCGTTGATCAGAGTAATTTAACATAGCGCTCCATTTGTCACACTGGGATTAATCCATGCTGTGGATTTTCTAAAGCAGTGTTTTAATTCTAGCCTTTGGGAATGCACACTGATTTTATTATTACTTCACACAAAGTAGAATTAATGAGAAAATTTTTCTGCTACCCAAACTTACAGTTTATTCAGGAACGACATACAGTTGGGGTTTTTTCTGGGGTGGGAAGTGGGAACAGGGTCTTGTTCTGTTGCCCAGGCTAGTATACAATGGTGTCGTCATAGTTCACAGCAACCTCAAATTCCTGGGTTCAAGTGATCTTACTGCCTCAGCCTCCGTAGTAGCAGGGACTACAGGAATGTGCCACCATGCCAGGCTAATTTTTCTCCCCCCCCCTTGTTTTTGAGACAGAGTCTCACTCTATTCCAGCAGCTAGAGTGCTGTAACATCAGCCTAGCTCCCAGCACCCTCCACTGTTTGGGCTTGAGCAACCCTCTTGCCTTAGCCTCCCAAGCAGCTGGGATAACAGATGCACCCTGCAACACCTTGCTGGTTTTTCTATTTTTAGTAGAGCTAGAGTCTCACTCTTGCTCAGGCTTGTCCTAAACTCCTGAGCTCAAGCAACCCATTTGCCTTGACCTCCCAGAGTGCAGGATAACAGCTGTGGGCCACGGTGCCTAGCACCTGGTTAATTTTTCTATTTTTTGTAGAGACAAGATCACATTATGTTGCCCAAGCTGCTCTCAAACTCCTAGCCTCAAGTGATCCTCTCACCTTAGCCTCCCAAGGTGCTAGGATTATAGGTGTGATCTACTGGTCCTGGCCAAATGTTTGTTTTTTGTTTTGTTTCAATCTGATGTTCTTGGCTGGGCATGGTGGCTCATAACTGTAATCCTAGCACTCTAGGAGGCAGAGGCAGGTGGATTGCTTGAGTTCACAGGTTCAAGACCAGTCTGAACAAGAGTGAGAGTCTGTCTCTACTAAAAATGCAAAAAACTGAGCAAGAGGATCGCTTGAGTCCAAGAGTTGGAGGTTGCTGTGAGCTATAATGACACAATGGCACTCTACCCAGGGCGACAGCTTGAGGCTCTGTCTCCAAAAAAAAAAAAATCTGATACTGTACTCATTCCTTCACTAGCATATACCATTGAGAGAGTCTCTTAAGGACCAGACAAACTAAAGTGTTGCTTTTTCACAAGTCTTTATTGCATATTTTACAGCCTCCTGCAAGGTACTATGAAAGATACAAGTCCCTATGGCAAAAAAATCTCAGTATAGTTTGGTAGCTAACACTTAAAATGGGTAGTTATCTCTATTTTAGAGATGAGAAAATCAAGGCTGAGAGAGATTTGGTAATTTGCTCAAAGAGCTGATAAAAAAAGGTGGGGTTAGGCTTAGCGCCTATGGCTCGGGTGACTGGGGCACCAGCCACGTGCACCTGAGCTGGCGGGTTAGAATCCAGCCCAGGCCCGCCAAACAACAATGATGGCTGTAACCAAAAAATAGCCAGGCGTTGTGGTGGGCACCTGTAGTCTCAGCTGCTTGGGAGGCAGAGGTGGGAGAATCGCTTGAGCCCAGGAGTTGGAGGTTTCTGTGAGCTGTGATGCCACGGCTCTACCCAGGGGGAAGCTCTGTCTCAAAAAAAAAAAAAAAAAAATGGTGGGCTAAAATTCAGCTCGTGTCTGTCTGCCTTGAGTCACTCTTTTTCTCTACTCCTCACACTGGGTCTGTGCAAGGATATACTTATGCACAAAATTATTTGATACCAAATGCAAAGAGGGCTTCAAAAGGGGGAGGAAACTTGAATAAGTATTGAATGGGTGAAGAAGTTGATTAGGCCTAATAGAAGAGATAAAGTACCCCAGTTTAGGGTAAAGGTCAAGGTTGTGGACAACACCAAGTCAGTGAGCCCTACACATAGACAAAGTCGGTCATGCTGGGGCACCATAGGGAATAAGGCCAGGCAGGATAAGAGAGGAATTTGAATTAAGCAGGAGAAGCAAGAGTGCCAGACATCAGGGAGACAGAAGGGGCAAGGGGAGCTGATTCTCAGAAAGAGAGGATGCTGTCATTCAGAAAAGACTAATTTTCTAATTTAACAATAAAAATGCAATAAGCAACAACACAAGAACCCTTCTCAGATCCTGATGGCTGTGATCAATCCTGCTGTGGCTGAGCAGTGGGAAGCGGGAGGGGTGACTTTTGAAGGTAAAAGGATTCATCTGGCTCCCCCTTGGAGTCAGAAGGACCTGAGAGGCAGCAGCCAGGCAATAAGAAAAAAGTCTGAACATAATCTCAGCCTAGAGGAGACCAGAAGCAGCTTGGATAGAGGAAAGTAATGAAAGTTAATGACAGACATAAAGAACCTGACTATGTGGTGAGATACGGCGTGCGTGTGGATGAGAAGGCTCGACATCATAGAAATGTCAGTTCTCCCAAAATTAATCTGTAGTTAAAAGTCCTGGGCCAGGAGCAGTGGCTCTCATCTGTAATCCTAGCACTCTGGGAAGCCAAGGTGGGTGGATCGCTTGAGCTCACAAGTTGGAGCAAAAGAGACCTGGTCCGTAAAAAATAGCCAGGCTGGGCTTGGTACCTGTAGCTCAGGGACTAGGGTGCCAGCCACATACACTGGAGGCCTGTCAAACAACAATGACAACTGCAACAACAACAAAAAAAAATAGCAAGACGTTGTGGCAGGCGCCTATAGTCCCAACGACTTGGGAGGCTGAGGCAAGAGAATCACTTACGCCCAAGAGTTTGAGGTTGCTTTGAGCTGTGATGCCACAGCACTCTACTGAGGGCCACATAATAAGACTCTGTCTCAAACAAAAAAAAAATAATAAAATACCCAGGCTAGCTCGGCACCCATAGCTCAGCAGTTAGGGTGCCAGCCACAGGCAGCAGGGCTGGTGGGTTCAAACCTGGCCAGAGCCTGCTAAATAAACAAACAAAGAAATAAAAAGAGCCAGGTGTTGTGGCGGGTGCCTATAGTCCCGGCTACTCTGGAGGCTGAGGCAAGAGAATTGCTTGAGCCCAAGATGTGAGGTTGCCATGAGCTGTGATGCCATAGCACTCTACCGAGGGCAATATAGTGAGACTCTGTCTCAAAAAAAAAGAAAGAAAGAAAGAAGGAAAGAAAAGAAAAGAAACTAAACTAAAATAAAAATCTCAACAAAATGTGTCCTGGAATTTGTAAAATTAATTCTCAAATTAATCTGGAAGCATACAGGTACAAGACTGAGCAAACCAATTTTGGAAAAAAAGAAGAGGGGGAAGGCCAGGCATGGTGGCTCATGCTTGTAATCCTAGCTCTCTGGGAGGCCAAGGTGGGAGGATTGCTTGAGCTCAGTAGTTGCAGCAAGAGTGAGACCCTGTCTGTACTAAAAATTGAAAAATTAGCCAGGCGTTATGGTAAGTGACTAAAGTCCCAACTACTTGCGAGATTGAGGCAAGAAGATTGAGCCCAGGAGTTTGAGGTTGCTGGGAGTTACGACACCGCTCGAACCAGGGCAACAGAATGAGAATCTGTCTCAAAAAAAACAGGCGCGGTGGCTCATGCCTATAATCCTAGCACTCTGGGAGGCAGAGGTGGGTAGATTGCCTGAGCTACAGATTGGAGACCAGCCTAAACCAGAGTGAGACCTTGTGGCATTGTAGCGGATGCCTATTGTCCCAGCTACTTGGGAGGCTGAGGCAAGAGAATCGCTTGAGCCCAAGAGTTTGAGGTTGCTGTGAGCTGTGACACCATGGCATTCTACCACAGGTGACAAAGTGAGACTCTGCCTCCAAAAAAAAAAAAAGAAGAAGAAAGAGGAGGAACTTACCCTGTTGGGTGATAAGAAATTTTTTTCTTTTTCTTTTTTTTTTTTTTTTGAGCCAGAGTCTTACTATGTTGCCCTCGGTAGAGTGCTGTAGCGTCACAGTTCACAGCAACCTCAAACCCTTGGGTTTAAGCGATTCTCTTGCCTCAGCCTCCCAAGTAGCTGGGATTACAGGCGCCCGCCACAACACCCGGCTCGTTTTTTGTTTCAGTTGTCGTTTTTTATCTGGCCCGACTGAGTTCGAACCCACCAGCCCCGTGCATGTTGCTGGCACCATAACCACTGTACTACGGGGCGCCAAGCCTGATTTTTTTTTTTTTTGAGACAGACTCTCAAGCTGTCTCCCTGGGTAGAGTGCCACAGCATTGTTGCTCACAGCAACCTCCAACTCAAGCTCAATCCTCTTACCTCAGTTTTTCTACTTTTTTTTTTTTTTTTTGTAGACACAGTCTCACTTTACCACCCACGGTAGAGTGCCATGACATCACACGGCACACAGCAACCTCCAGCTTTTGGGCTTAACGCAATTCTCTTGTCTCAGCCTCCGGAGCAGCTGGGGCTACAGGCGCCCACCACAACCCCTGCCTATTTTTTGGTTGCAGTTTGGCCGAGGCGGGTTTTAAACCCGCTACCCTCAGTATATAGGGCTGGCGCCCTACTCCACCCATTTTTCTATTTTTAGTAGAGACAGGGTCTCACTTTTTGTTCAGGCTGGTCTTGAACTCGTGAATTCAAGCAATCTACCCACCTTGGCCTCTCAGAGTGCTAGGTGTGAGCCACTGCTCATGGCTAAGACATGTTTTAAAAGATATAACGATTAAAGCTGGCAAGGTGGAGCATGCTTAGGAGGCTAGTTCCACCTACTTAAGAGGCTGGGGCAGAAGGATCCAGGCTGTAGTAGAATTCCGGGAGTTCCAGGCTCTAGTGTACTATGATCACTGCACTGCAACTTGGGCAACATACCAGGGCCCTTTGTCTAAAAAAACAAAAAGGATATAAGAATTTGTTTGTGTGATATTGGCATAGAAATTGACAGAATTGGGCAGTGCAGTAGTTTTGAACCAAGTACAAATTTGTTCCCCAAGGACATTTGACAAGGTCTGGAAACATTTTTGGTTGTCACAACGAGGGGAAGAGGTACTACTGATATGTGTTGGTAGAAACCAGGCATGGTGGCTACATCCTACAATACAGAGGACAGCATCCCACAACAAAGCCTTACCTGGCCCAGAAAGTCAGTAGTACAAGGTTAAGAAACCCTAGAACAGGCCAGGCGCTGTGGCTCACGCCTGTAATCCTAGCACTCTGGGAGGCAGAGGTGGCAGATTACTGAAGCTCATGAGTTACAGATCAGCCTGAGCAAGAGCAAGATCTCATCTCTACCAAAAATGAAAAACTGAGGCAAGAGGATGTCTTGAGCCCAAGAGTTTGAGTTTGCTGTGAGCTATGATGCCGTAGCACTCTACTTAGGGCAACAGAGTGAAACTGTCTCAAAACAAACAAGCAAAAAAACCCCATAAAAACAAGCAGAATTACCAGGTCACATCAAATGATTATGCCTTTTGTGATTTAGTGTTTGTGACCCAGGACCAGATCTACTAAAGGAAGAACTCTTTGGCAATGTGGCTGCTGTAAAAATAAATAAATGTTGAATAACTAAAAAAAGAAAAGAAAAGAAAAGAAACTCTGGAACAGAAAATGGAATGTAAAGGTTGAAAAAACCAGAATAAAAAAGGTCCAGAAGTAGACTAATTAAAATATAGGAATTTAGTATATATACATATATATATATGATTAAGGATTTGCTAATTCAAAGTTCATGGTAACTTTATAGAATAAGATAATATGAATAATTCTGTGAATAATGAGAATCACCTTTATATGAAATAAGACAGGATTGATATCTACAATGTATAAATACACCTTATGTTGTTGTTGTTGTTGTTGTTGTTATTTGAGACAGAGCTTGCCCTGGGTAGAGTGCTGTGACATCACAGCTCACAGCAACCTCCAACTCCTGGGCTCAAGCGATTCTGCTGCCTCCACCTCCCAAGTAGCTGGGACTACAGGCACCCACAACAATGCCCGGCTATATTTTGGTTGCAGCCATCATTGTTGTTTGGCGGGCCGGGGCTGGATTTGAACCCACCAGCTCAGGTGTATGTGGCTGGCGCCTTAGCCTCTTGAGCCACAGATGCTAAGCCTTTGTTGTTTTTTGAGATAGAGTCTCGCTCTGGCACCCTGAGTAGAGTGTCATGGCATCATAGCTCACAGCAACTTCAAACTCCTGGGCTCAAGCAATCCTCTTGCCACATACCCAGCTTTTTTTTTTTTCCGTGTGTGCTGGGGGGTGTGTGTTGCATTTTTTGGCTGGGGCTGGGTTTGAACCTGCCACTTCTGGTATATGGGGCCAGCGCCACACTCCTTTGAGCCACAGGTGCTGCCCATACCCACCGACTTTTTAGAGACAGGGTTTCCCTAGCTCAGGCTGGTCTTAAAGTCATGAGCTTCAGTGATCCACCTGCCTCAGCCTCCCAGAGCATTAGGATTACAGGTGTGAGCCACCACACTCAGACATATAAATATACTTTTAAAACATGAGGAAATCATGGCTAAGGCAGGATGATCGCTTGAGGGCAGGAGTTTGAGACCAGCCTGGTCAACATAGCAAGACTCCATCTCTATAAAACAAAAGAGAGAGACAGAGAGAAAAATTGCAAACCACAATAAAAGAAATACAAATGCCTAATGTCAATACACATGAAAAGATTCTCAGCCTTTACTAATAACCAGAAGAATGAGATTAAAGAATGCTATACCTTTTAAAAAAATTATATTGGCATAATACCAAAAGTAGGTCATATTAACAGTGAGAAGGTTAGGAGGGGAATGGATTCTCTCATATATTGCTGCTAAGAATATAAATTGGTGCAACCACTTTATAATTTGGCAGTATCTCTTTAAACTAAAAATACATATACCCTATAACTCAGTAATTCCACTTGTATGTGCCTTCGAGAAATGGTTGCATTAGGATAGGACTTGTAAAGATAGGTGTCATGATAGCCTGTCATATTAGAAACAAACTAGATGTCCATCAGCAAAGGAATGCATAAATAAACTGTTGTCTAATGTGATGAAATATGATACACTAGTTAAAAGGAATGAGCCACCGCATTTGGTCTTCATAATTACTGGGCAGAGTGTATATTTTATTTTATTTTATTTCTTTTTTTTTGAGACAGAGTCTCACTGTGTCGCCCTCTGTAGAGTGCCATAGCGTTATAGCTCACGGCAACCTCCAACTCTTGGGCTTAAGCGATTCTCTTGCCTCAGCCTCCCAAGTAGCTGGGACTACAGGTGCCCGCCACAACAACCTGCTATTTTTTGGTTGCAGTTGTCATTGTTGTTTAGCAGGCCCGGGCTGGGCTCGAACCCACCAGCTTCCGTGTACGTGGCTGGTGCCCTATTCACTGAGCTACAGGTGCCGAGCCAGAGTGTAGATTTTATTACCACTTCCATTTTACAGATAAGGAATCTGAAACGCAAAGTCACCTAATGAGTGAGTTACAGAGCCAACGCTACCTCCCCCTGCTTTCCTTTCCTTATCTCTGCTGCTGAGAAAGGGAGGTCCCTATTATATTAGACAGGATTGATATCTACAGTCCTGTTTTGTGCCAGACACTGTTTTAAATTTTATCTATACCATCTCATCTAATCTTTCCACTTACCCTGGTGAGGTAGGTCTCCTTATCACCCATTTTACAGTTGTGAAAACCAGATCTCAGAGAAGCTAGATGACTTACCCCAGCTGATCAATGTGGAGCTGTAATTCAGACAGATGTCTTTCTGGCTCCGAAGTCCTGCTCTTTCCATCGTGCCAGACCAGGACTGTGGGATATTCCGGCTTGTCACCTATGTCACTTATCTAGCCAAACCTTCAGCTTGTCTGACTTAGGGGAGTACAGTTCACCCCTTCGCCTGTCAGTGGAAGCCATTTTCCCACTTTTCACTTACCAGCCATGAGCTGGATTATTTGGTCACCAGGGTTAGAGACAGTTTGTCCTCTTGTTTTTCTTCCTTATTTTTAAGATGAAAAATGGATCTCCTGCCTCAGTGCCTGTAGCTCAACCACTAGGGCGTTGGCCACATACACCAGGGCTGGTGGGTTCGAACTTTGGCCAGGCCCGCTAAACAACAATGACAACTACAACAAAAAAATAGCCAAGTGTAGTTGTGGGCGCCTGTAGTCCCAGCTACTTGGGAGGCTGAGGCAAGAGAATCGCTTAAGCCCAGGAGTTGGAGGTTGCCGTGAGCTGTGATGCCATAGCACTCTACCCAGGGCGACAGCTTGAGGCTCTGTCGCAAAAAAAAAAAAAACTAGGAGCTTATTAGGAGCTTAGATTTTTACATGTTGGACATCTCAAAGAAACTGATAATATCTCAAAGATAGAAGCCATGTCTTAAATAAATGCCTTTGTATCCCCAGTTCCTAACCTGTACTAGGTGTATGTTTGCTATGTGGAAAGAGTACAAGCTTTAGGAGCCAAGTCAAATGTAAAGTGAATTCTGAATCTTTTTTTTTTTTTTTTTTTTTTTTTTTGAGAAAGGGTCGCACATTGTCACCCAAAGTAGAGTGCTATGGCATCATAGCTCACAGCAACCTCAAACTCTTGGACTCAAGTAATTATTTTGCCTCAGCTTCTCAAGTAGCTGGAACTACAGGTGCCTGCCATAATGCCTGGCTATTTTAGAGACAAGATCTCGCTCTGGCTCAGGCTGGTCTTGAACCTGTGAGCTCAGGCAATTCACCTGCCTTGGCCTCCACGTGGTCCACCTTGCCCAGACTGAATCCTGAATCTTAACACTTAGTAGCTATGTCAATGTTGACTTTGTCTAGGCCTCACTTATTTATTATATGAAATAATAATGCCTACCACAGAGGGCTGTTAGGAGACTCAATTAAGATTATTATAGCGCAACAGCGCCCGTAGCTCAATGGATAGGGCGCTGGCCCCATATACCAAGGCTGGCAGGTTGAAGCCTACCCTGGGCCAGCTAAACAACAACAACTGCAACAACAAAATAACAATAGCTAGGTGTTGTGGTGAGCACCTGTAGTCCCAGCTACTTGGGAAGCAGAGGCAAGAGAATCGCTTAAGACCAAGAGTTTGAGGTTGCTATGAGCTGTGATGCTACAGCACTCTGAGGGCAACATAGACTCCGTCTCAAAAAAAAAAAAAGATTATTATACCAGGCTGTACAGGGTTACAGCCTGTAATCCTGGCGTTCTGAGAGGCCAAGGCAGTTGGATCACCTGAGGTCAGGAGTTTGAGACCAGATTGAGCAAGAGCAAGACACCATCTCTACTAAAAAGTAGAAAAATTAGCCAGACCTTGTGACAGGTAGGTGCCTATAGCCCCAGCTACTTGGGAAGCTGAAGCAGGAAGATCTCTTGAATCCAAGGTTGTTGTGAGCTATGATGCTACAGCACTCTACTCAGAGCAACAGAGTAAGATTCTGTCTCAAAAATAAAAGAACAAAATAGAGCTTGGTATATTTGTCTTAAGGCTTCTTCCTGTCCCAAGTGCCACTTGGAATAAAAACAAAACAAATAAACAAGGGGCAGGCAAGGTAGCTCATGCCTGTAATCCCATCACTCTGGGAGTCTGAAGTGGGTGGATTGCCTGAACTGACGGGGTCAAGACCAGCCCGAGCTAGAGCAAGACCGCACCTCTAAAAATAGCTAGGCATTGTGGTGAGCACTTGTCGTCCCAGCTACTAGGGAAGCTGAGGCAAGAGAATTGCTTGAGCCCAAGAGGGCAACTTCTCAAAGATGGAATCCCCCAGCCCTGGCTTCAGGCATCCTTTGGGACTTTAATGGCTTCCATTACATATTAGCCAAAGGAATAGTCAAAAGTATGTGAGATTCAAGGTGGGACCACTGCCTGTTTCCACTAGTTTCCCTAAAAGGCTGGGATTGTGGGATTGAAAGCCCTGGCATGCAGATTTGAGGAAAGCTTTGGGATCTGGAGGAAAGAGTCATGTGAAAAAAAGCCATGGTGGATCCACAAGCCAAGCCCAGTACAAAGCAGAAGTATGATGTGGTTGCCAAAATTGTGAGTGGAATCTCAGGTCGCATTCACAGAAATGTAAGGCCAGGAGCAAAGAAGTGGGCTGGGTGCAGTTGCTCAGCCTATAATCGCTTGAGCCCAAGAGTTTGAGGTTGCTGTGAGTTAAGACACTACGGCACTCTACCCAGGGCATCAAAGTGGGACGGTTTCAAAAAGAAAAAAAAGAAGACGCTAAGGAGTAGTGGCCCATCTTTACTCTGAATTGGATGGAACACAACACCTATCACATCTCAGACATAACTTTTTTTCATCTACTCTTTAGGTTCCCAACTATGGGTTCCAGTTTTCTGAGAGTCCCCAAATACAGTAATGGGGATTTTTGAGCAATATCCAATATTCCAAAGGTTTTACTGGGACCAAGTTTCTTTACTTTTATTTAGAATTATATCAGTTCCAGGCAGCCCCTGTGGCTCAGTGGGTAGGGCACTGGTCCCATATACCGAGGGTGGCGGGTTCGAACCTAGCCCCAGCCAAACTGCAACAAAAAAATAGCTGGGTGTTGTGACAGGCTCTGGTAATCCCAGCTACTTGGGAGGCCGAGGCAAGAGAAAAGCCCAGGAGTTGGAGGTTGCTGTGAGCTGTAACGCCACAGCACTCTACTGAAGGCGATAAAGTGAGACTCTGTCTCTCTCTTTTTTTTTTTTTTATTTAATCATAGCTGTGTACATTGATATGATCATGGGGCATCATACACTAGCTTCATAAACCGTTTGACACATTTTCATCACACTGGTTGACATAGCCTTCCTGGCATTTTTTTAGTTATTGTGCTAAGACATTTACATTCTACATTTACTAAGTTTCACCTATATCCTTGTAAGATGCACCACAGGTGTGATAGCATCTGTCCCCCTCCCTCTACC
>CAUYPK010040311.1:0-25630 GCA_963574355.1 Loris lydekkerianus | reverse complement strand
AAAAGATTTAAACCTAAGACATGAAACTATAAAAATACTTGAAGAAAGTGCAGGGAAAACTCTTGAAGGAATTGGCCTGGGTGAACATTTTATGAGGAGGACTCCCCAGGCAATTGAAGCAGTACCAAAAATACACTATTGGGACCTGATCAAACTAAAAAGCTTCTGCACAGCCAAGAACATAGTGGGTAAAGCAAGCAGACAGCCCTCAGAATGGGAGAAAATATTTGCAGGTTATACCTCCGATAAAGGTCTAATTACCAGAATACACAGAGAACTCAAATTTATCAGCAAGAAAAGAACACGTGACCCCATTTCAGGGTGGGGAAGAGACTTAAAGAGAAACTTCTCTAAAGAGGACAGATGCAAAATCTACAAACACATGAAAAAAAGCTCATCATCCTTAATCATCAGAGAAATGCAAATCAAAACTACTTTGAGATATCACCTAAGAAGAGGTGATATCTTCCTGAGATACCCCAGGAAGAGTAGCCCACATAACAAAATCCCAAAACCAGAAATGTTGGCATGGATGTGGAGGAAGGGGCACACTTCTACACTGCTGGTGGAAATGCCCACTAATACGTCCCTTCTTGAAGGATGTTTGGAGAATACTTAGAGATCTAAAAATAGACCTGTCATTGAATCCTATAATTTCTTTACTATGTTTATACCCAGAAGACCAAAAGTCACAATATAACAAAGACGTCTTTACCAGAATGCTGATTGCAGCCAAATTTATAATTGCAAAGTCATGGAAGAAGCCCATGTGCTCATTGACCCACAAATGGACTAGCAAACTCAAGTACACGTATACCATGGAATATTATGCAGCCTTAAAGAAAGATGGATACTTTACCTCTTTCCTATTTACATGGATGGAGCTGGAACATATTCTTCTTAGCAAAGTATCTCAGGAATGGAAGAAAAAGTATCCAATGTACTCAGCCCTACTATGAAGCTTAATTATAGCTTTCACATGAAGGCTATAACCGAACTATTGCACAAGACTATGGGGAAAGGGCCAAGGAAGGGGAAGGGAGGGGGGAGGTTTTTATGGAGGGAGGGTAACATCTATGGTGCATCTTAGAATGGGTACAGGCAATTGCACTAATGTACACAGCTATGATTTAACAATAAAAAAAATTAATTAATTTTTAAAAAAAAGCTAAAAGTTCCGTTTTAACTTTTATTCTAATACCACTTCTTACTTTTTTTTTTTTTTTTTGGTGTCATGTATTCTGGGTATTCTTCCTACTTTTTATGATGGTGGAGTATACAACTTTTTATTTTTCCTTTCTGCCACACATTAAACATACAAACACTAAGGAAATCTGATTAGCAAAAAAAAAAAAAGAAAAAAGAAAAAAGAAAAAAGGAAAAAGTCTGTGCATACTTTCTGTGATATCAGACACTACAGATAAGCAAAAATAGTCTTCACAATATCAGCGTGCAGCTGGACTCACCGGGCTGCAGTTTGGACACTCCTGCTGGTAATTATAATACAATGTCATTTCTTTAAAAAGGAATAGTGATAACAAATAGTAATGGGTTTTATTTTTCCTTTTTGTTTAGTTTTCTTTGCATTGTTTGGTTTAATATCTTTATTTGGCAAAATAAATAGCTGATAATTCTTTTTTGGTTTTTGCTTTAAATTGTTTCATGAAATAAAGACACATACATCAAGCTTCTAAGTAACGGCCTTTGCGGTCCAGCTGTCTTAAAAAACTGACCAGTATACCACTCATTTACTCTAGAACCTCTGCCCTTGTTCACTGGCCAAAACAGACTGCTGCCATCCCCCTGCCAACCTGCCTCTCCCCCTCCTTTTGCACAGGAGGAGCCTCACTCTCACCAAGAGTCAGAGCAGTTCTCTGCCCATGGACCTCCAAGGAGTCCTTACAGAGCCTTCATCTGGTCCCTCACGAGGGAATCCATATCCAAGTCCCTAGTGTAGTACACACACCCCTTTCACATGAATTACAAAATATCATATTGCAGAGGAAGCACACAAGGGACTCTCTCAGAAACCCACCATGCTTGGGGCTGCGAACTCCAACCCAACTTCACAGCCAGGAGTCTAACGAAACAAATGCACCATTTTTAACAAAGTCATCACCAGTAGCCTCAAGAGACAGAACAAACAAACCCTTCCTGTTGCTGCTATAGCCCACCTCTCCTTGATCAAGGTTATAATTTTAGCACAAAGTTGGGATTTTTTTCTTCCCACAAGGAGAATTTTTGACAAGGTATTAGAAAACTGTGTTACCTGTAAAACCCCTTGAGGTTCACTCTGTCCTTTATCAGGTTAGCTGCCTGAACGATGATAATATTCCTCAATGCTCTTCCTGCACAAGAAGAATTCTCTCCGTAAATCTAAATAGAAAAACATTCACTGTAAACATACAACAATGTGACGATTTGTGAGCTACCAATAGCATGCTATCTATGGGAAATTGTGACCACTTCCCTGAACTTGAGACACATTGCAACCAAGATAGCTACAGATCTCCAATCACCAATATAGCGACAGATCTCCAATCACCTGATTTTATTTTAGCTACTAGTTCACTTACGCTGTTAAGCTGTAATAACTATTTTCCAAATGCTGAACTGATTCAACTACAATTATAAACAATGTCCTTATACATGAAGTTCAATGTAACCTATCCACTATTTTTTAAATACAGGGCTTCTATCAACACAGTAAATTGAAGAATATTTATATTATATATTAACTCTGCCATACTGCTAATGAAATCATATAAAGAACTTGGAAGATGGGGAAATATTTTTCCAATCTAGCAAACATGACACAATTTGACACCAGGCTGCTTTGCTATGAAGCTTCATTCAACGGCAGAGTTCACAGTTAATTCCAAGCATCCTGGTTTTATCTATCTCATGAGTCCATCTATCATATAAAAATGTCATTTAACTTCCTTTTCTAATCTCCTAATTCCCCCATATGAGTCTCTGATTCTTGGAGGAAGGAGAGGATGTCCCTTAGATCCGAAAAAGCCTAGATCCTAATACTTCCTCCTGCTCTGTAACCAGCACCTTCCTCCACAGTGCAATGCTGTGAAGGATGCTAAATGGAAACGAGCCATCTTCATAAGGTAAAGGCTCGTGAAAATTTATATTAATTGTATATTACATGCTAACGTGTAAATGCTTACATTATTTTATTCTTTTCTTACTGATTTTCTCTGCACCTACAGAATATCAATCTTCTCTCAAAGCAAACAAATTGATAATATATGGATTATGACTTGCTGGGGAACACATCAACCACATCCTTACACTTCTTTTATTTTCACGATATCATCTCCTAACTACAACCAGATCTTTGAGAAGGGCATGTAATTATTTTTAACATGTTTTTGGGCAGCGCCTGTGGCTCAGTGGGTAGGATGCCAGCCCCATATGCCGAGGGTGGTGGGTTCGAACCCAGCCCTGGCCAAACTGCAATGAAAACTAGCCGGGCATTGTAGCAGACACCTGTCCCAGCTACTAGGTAGGCTGAGGTAAGAGAATCGCCTAAGCCCAGGATTTGGAGGTTGCTGTGAGCTGTAACGCCACAGCACTCTACTGAGGGCAATAAAATGAGACTCTGTCTTAAAAAAAAAAACAAAAAACTATTTACTTTTAATAAAACGAAGCTTGAACAAGCCAGGTGATAAAAAGCATTACCAAGGCAGAGGTCTGAGTGAGCCGACACTTGACTAGTCCTGACATCGTGGTTCACTCAGTCATTCAAAAAGCACTGAATGAGCAGCTGTCAAGGTCAGGTCTGTTCTCAATGCTGGGGACACAGTGGTCAACAAAGTAGAAAATGTCCCAGCCATCACGAAGTTCAGTCTCCTGGTAACCTAAAGAATGCAACTTTGTCGACTGATTCTTCTATCCAACAAAATGAAGATATCCTCATTTTTTCTTACCAATGAGCGCACCAGAGATAGTCCACCACTAATAGATTACATTAAATATAAATCTCTTTTACACAAAATTCTTAGTATAAAATATATGCTAACTGTAAAACAGTGTTTCGATTAACAAAGCAATTTGGAAAATACTTTTATTGCATAGCTACTCTGCCACATTGATAATTTGCTCATGTAAAGCATTTAGAAAGCGGGAAAAGCTTTTTTCTTTTCTTATCTAGTAAACATCTTGAATCACGACACAATGATCAGAGCATCTCAAACACCTTTGCTGTGTCATCTCTAGGGGAAGAGATGATGTGATCACTGCAGCATCCTTGCAAAACTCCATGTGGTCAGGAGCAACAAGAACAGCTTTAACTCAAGAATTCTACACCAGATTTTGTCAATCATTATTACAGAAAATGCAATAAAAGAAAAGAATCATACCTGGGAAGAGGTGTGTTCAAGATATGGATTGGAAATTCTTCTCGACAGAGTCTATTTTAAAACAAAGAAAAAGAAGAAATTAGAACCAAACAGAAACCTTGTACCAAAAGGGCAAAATATATGCAACAGCAGCAGGCCCAGGAATTGCCTATGTTTAAAAATGAGCTTAAATTTCACGTCATGGGCCACATGGGTTGAGGGTCCTTATTCTCGCCTGATGTAAATATCAATCAACATTCACATCAACAGAACAGGACATTCCACTTGAACAGCCTCCAAGTTAACATAAGCAACAAAAATGCAACGGAAAAGCTGGAATTTTATTTTCTGTACTTGTTACTTTATTCTTTTTTTTTTTTTTGAGACAGAGTCTCAAGCTATCGCCCTGGGTAGAGTGCTATGGTGCCACAGCTCACAGCAACCTCAAACTCTTGGGCTTAAGCGATCCTCTTGCCTCAGCCTTCCAAGTAGCTGGGATTACAGGTACCCACCACAATGCCTGGCTATTTTTTGGTTATAGTTGTCATTGTTTGGCAGGCCTGGGCTGGATTTGAACTGCCAGCCTTGGTGTATGTGGCTGGCGCCTTAGCCACTTGAGCTACAGGCACAAGCCAGCCACTTTATTCTTAATGTGATTTGGATTCCATTTCTCCCATCCTTTTTCTCCCACCCTAACTCACTATACCCAAAAATGACGCATTAGCTTGCAGTGGATTTCCTGCCCACCAGTCACACCCTCATCAGGCTACCCTGCAAACCTCAACACGGCTTCCACTTATAATTGTCCCTGATTGCTTATGTGAGTCAAGCCAACCTCTGCCTTTCCAATTGCTGGCTCACCATAGACTGTCTCCAATAGGTTTCTAGTATTCTCTTTGCACCTCCCAGCAAGGATTCTTCAATTTAGCAAGATTTCCTCGTCAGAAGAACCGCCCACTCCTACCCTACTTCTGCATACACCATTTTCCATTTTAAAAGCCCTCTGTCTTCTTTGATGTTCCCCTGAATCCCACCAGATTTCCAAGTCCAGATTTACAGGCACCTCCTGAGTGTAACTCCTCCTGCCTGGGGTTGTTCCCCTTTGTTTATGCTACAGTTTCCCTGGCAGCATCCAAGAGCTCTGTGGTGTGGGCTGTTTTCTGGGCCTGCATTGGCCCCGAAAACTTAGTGCCATAAGCTCCTTGCTTTCATGGCACTAGCCCACAACCTTGCAGGAAAATGTTTATTTTTCTATTTATTTACATACCCATATCAACTTAATAAGTATTTGCTGAGTGATTTGATTGCAGGAGCTAATCTGTTCTACCTAACAACAATCCAGGAAGCAGCAGCATCACCCACGTGGGCCTGAACACGTTGAAGAATTATTATCATTTCCCACTGCAGCATAGGAACAGAAAAACAAAAACAGAAACTAATATTTATTGAACTTCCAACCTATTGTTTAAAGTTGTCAACAACTGTATTCTAAAGCTCTCTGTCTTTTGGGATCCCATCCTTTTTAGCCTGCCTCCTTCACTTCTTGGAATAATTTTCTAGATTCATGAAACACATCCTGCCACTCATCACCTTCCAGCCTCTGAACCTTCTACCAAACTTTAGTCTAGAAAGAGAATATCCTTTCTGCCCCTTCCCCAGTCCATATGGCTCCCACACTAATTATCTTCTAATTAAACTGTAATAAAATGTAGGAACTCTTTACCTGGAAATGCCAATTGATACCGTGCTAAAGATTTTCAACATACTTCAAATAAAATAAATGTCATAAGGTAAATAGCCCATTTTAACTCCCACCCTTGTGGCCTACTCCGTACACACTTTCAAACCACCCTTTCTCGGCCTTCTGCAGTCTGAGCCTATGTAATATATTCACTTAATGAAATGCTGAACAACTTAAAACTTGCATATGTACCAGATTATATAAAAATGAATCATCATGAAAATTTATTTTTTGTCTTTCAACAGGGGAGACGTTAAAAAATCATTATGGCAGACCAGAACTCACATTCACTATTTACTTGTCTAATTGCTAAATCAGTTCCACAATAGCCAATACTTTGCATTATCTAGTTAAAGACAAAGCTTTTAGGTAGAAACAAGTTTTTTAAAACTGGGCAGGGGCAGTTTCACCAAAGAAAACTTAACCATTTGTCTTCCTCTCATCCTGAATCTGGCTGTTTCCACACTAGTGTTACACTCACAAAATTCCATTTAACAGAAACTACCCCGTGATGGCTTCTTTCAAAAGGCTGGGAAGATGAGTAAGTGAAACAAGGGGATTCTTCTATTCTGGATTGGTAACAGTGTTAGAGAAGCTACTAAGCCCCAGGGAACCCACGTGAGCAACATAACAACTGTCTTTTACAGGAAGCTCCTGTGAAGTCTTCCCTTCCCTGGTCCCAGGAGAGAGATCTCTGCTTCATTAACACTCTGGGACAGCGGTTCTCAAGCTTGTTAGCTGGGCCCAGGGAAGCCACGGAGCTCTCTGTAGAACTCATGAAGTACTGACATCTCAAACCTAAAATAACTATCATAACTGTACTTTTATAGAGACTACTTCATGCTAGTTTTCAGTATTGACCAAAAATAGCAAATGCCAAAGATTTAAGGGGAAAAAAACCACGGGGGTATGGTCCAGCTGTTACCTCATTTTTAACAAGCACTGGGACAGAACTGCTGCTTGATTTCATCAGAGGAATACCACGGGCCAACCCACTGCTTGAATGCCCCGGGCAGCATTTACCAGCAAGAGTATCACAAGAACACCCTGTGCACCACCCCTTCCATGTCAATGTGCTTTCCTTAACATACAACTGCCTGAACGGTTTTCATCCTTTCATTCTGCTTAGCTGGATTCTTTTTCTTTCATTCTTTTTTTTTTTTTTCCCCTTTTTTTGAGACAGAGTCTCACTCTGACACCCTGGGTAGGGTGCCGTGGTATCATAGCTCATAGCAACATCAAACTCCTGGGCTTAAGCAATCTCCTTGCCTCAGCACCCCAAGTAGCTGGGACTAAATGAGCTGGCCACATGCCTGGCAATTTTTTTCTATTTTTAGTAGAGATGGGATCTTGCTTTTGCTCAAGCTGGTCTGTCTCAAACTCCTGAGCTCAAATAATCCACCTGCCTTGGCCTCCCAGAGTGCTAGGAGTACAGGTGTGAGCCTGGGTACCCGGCCTAGATTTTTTTTTTTTTTTTGGCTGGAGCCGGGTTTGAACCCACCACCTCTGGTATATGGGGCCAGTGCCTGACTCCTTGGGCCACAGGCGCTGCCCCCTAGATTCATTTTTGAATGAATGGCTTCATTTCTCCTCTTTGCATTCCAAGGCTTCATCTCATCACTCCTGGGGCAGCTTACTTCCATTCATTTCCTATTTACAAAGCTCCTACTGAAATCCTTGCCAGGCACCACAGGAGCTTCCAGAAACAGACACACGAACTAGATACCATCCCTCATGTGGAAAACCCATGTATCAGAAGAGCATTTTAAACCTATAAATTCTCTGTCTTAATCCTGATTTCCCTATCAATTTGCTCTATGACTTGTGCATCCCGTGCTGGTTATTCTTTTAAATGGCTCTCACCACAATGAATATGATGCCCAAACAAGCTGGTGATTCCTTATTTCCCCTGTATTTTCAATTTAGAGTTACTAAAGCTGGATGCAACGATTCTTTCATGAAAGACACATAAATCCCAGAGAGAGAAGAATGCTAAAAACGCAAATGAAAATAGATTTTAATTCGCATTTATTTCTCCTTCTTTCCATTTTAATGAGCCATGGCAAATGGTATCCTAAGTGATTTCAGGTAAACCTCGTATTGTAAGCATGTATTAGAAAATTACAATACTCCAATATTTACAAATGGACTTTCAGAAAAAATGGCACAATGCAAAAAAAAAAAAAAAATTGGTTAGCAATGATATATTCTTTGTTTTGTTAAATTGAGTGTTCACTAAAATTACAGTATGATAGTTCATGAAGCTAGGTCTGAAGCAAGCATGGAACTCATTCCATAATTGCTAAAAATATTTTGCTCAACTATGTAATAGACTTAAGGCACATTTTTCATCAACTGTTAAAGGAGATACCTTAATACCATTCTTTGATTCAGTTAAAGTATATAAGTTACTAAGGGGTAAGAGAAATGAAAGCAGAAAGACTGAATCCCTTCAATCACCACAGAAGTATGACCTGCCCTCTTACTAAACCAACAAGAACTACCATTGATAATGAAACATTCAGTTCATGACACAACTTTCTGCTAACTTTGGCCACTGTCCCTTTTCCCATTCTGGGAGATCAAGCAGAATATAAAGGTAGAATGAGTAAACTTGATTTTCATACAAATCTAGGAAACCAAAAGGCCTATGTAACTGGTGGCCATGGTCACATATATTGAGAGATTATAGAATAATGTTTATAACAAGGGTTGTGATCTATTAAACTGCCCAGGAGATTTCTAAGACTGTGGGTCCTACTTAAGACCCAAGTTAAACTTATATGTCAACCAAAGCTCATTCAAGGTTAAAAGGACAGAATTCGGCTAGACTGCAGGCCTCTGAATACCCAGTCATCAAAGTCAGGCATAATGAAAACTGGCAACATGAGCCAATTGCTGAGATGGAAGGGCAGGGAACCACGACTCTCCTGTGAGCTCTGGTTACAATTCAGGGCCACAACCATTTCCTCAGGGCTCCAAGGGGCATGCCCACAGCAGCCAGCCGCAGCCACAAAGGCCAATTGTAATAATATCTTCTCAACATAGCAAGGGTACACCAGAGTCAATGATGTTTTTGAAATGATATTTTTCTTCCGCTGTGTGATATGTTAAGAAAGTAGAAAGGAAGGTGACAGGAATGCTTACTGGGCACCTCCTTTGTCTTAAGCATGTTCCCATATTAGTAAATGCTCCCACCTATTCCTACCTTTAGAGATAAGAGGACTGAAGATCAGAGAAACAAAGCATTTAACTTAAGGTCCCAGAGCTGTGGATTTAAGAATCAGGACTGTGACAAATTTTGATTGATTCCAAAGCCACCACTCCATTTTAACATTTTCCCTCTACTATGTTCAGGGAAGTATATTAAGTATTTTGCATGCATCATTACTTAAAAACTCTGAGGTAGGTACTGTTATTAATCCAATTTTGCAGATGAGAATACTAGACTTACAGAGAAAATCAAGAAATTTGCAACCCAAGCCTATCTTTATTCATTGCCCCATCCATGTATCTTTTAACATAGGACAGACACAATGATTTAAAACTAACATAACAAGTGCATCCAACTTCCATTAAGAAGTCACAAACATATTAACCAGTTTCATGAAAGTATTTCAAATTATACATAAAAGTAGCACATTGTACCCCATAATTGCATTATTGTATACAGCTATGATTTAATAATAATAATAATAATAATAATAATAATAATAATAAGAAGAAGAAGAAGAAGAAGAAGAAGAAGTCATCACAACAGTATATGCTAGATCCAGTGATTCTCAGCCATGGATATAAATAGAACCATCTGGGAAACTCAAGGAAAACAAAGCAGGTTCCAAGGGACCATCCAGACATACCAAATTAGAATCTCTGGGAGGGGAATCTGGGCAGTTTTGTCCCAAGTCTCACAGGTGGTTCTAATGTGCAGCCAGGTTTGAGTAAAACTGTAAAAATAAGTGATTGAGAATGGCAATTTGAACCTCTTCTCATCCGCTATGGGGCTTAAACACGGCTGAAGCATCACCTCCCTCACTTGCCTTAAAGAATGAAGGTGAGGTGCAGTCATTTGCCAACAGCAGTGGGCTGAGGCTGAGCCTCCAAGTGGCTTGTGTAAAACAAAAAGCCACTGTTTCAGCAAATCTCACCCTGCACCTGCTCTTGCGGTATGTGTTTTCTATATACTCCTTCCTAGACATAGCCCTAAGCTAAAATATCTTCCTGTCTGCATAGCAGCATAGTACCTATATACATAACTTCAGAAAGAGAATACCCTTTTGATGGCATCAGTAACATTAAATTTAATTTTGACTTCTCCCATTATTAAAGGGCTCTATTCTAGTATAAACATGTTTCCTTACTTAAAAGATAAAGTAGAAAATGAAAGCAGGCCCTAAGAATACTTATGAACATTTCATAATCTTGCCTGCCTAGGGAGATAAAACAGCAAGAACCAACAGTTTCTGGGAAAATATACACAATAGGTACAACAGAAACCAACCCCAAGCCTTACCAGTTTTATCTTATTCTATACTTGGGAAAATATCTTTTTGGTTACATTTACAAACAAGAGAACAGTTCTGCCTGCCACGGTGGGCTTCCCTGGTAAATGCAATCACAGAAAAGCCTTTAAAATTCAGGAATTTTGTATGCTTTTTTCAACAAAAAGCTGTTACAGACATAAAAATGTTTGCCACTCCTTAATATGTCCACCATTTTTGTAGCCTACTGTTGAAACTCCATAAATTAGTTATTTTTCTGATTGGAAACAACTATTATTTCAGCATTTGGTTCAGTTTTCTACTGTGGATGTTATTAAACAAAAATAATTTTATAAATTTAGGCATCAAATAACTAAAGATTTGAGGTAAATGGTTAAACTAGCAAGCTTTCTACTTATTTCCACTTGTCACTGAATTATCTACTTGTATTAACATCAACCCCTACCCCGTGATACTTGCCCTCCAAGATGGACCATTCCCATAGCAGCCAACATGAAGAAGCTCCCACTGGCCAAATCTGGCACAATTTCAGCAGCAAAATAAATAATGAAAGTATTGACTTATAACCCATAGAATAAATACCTATGAGTCCATACAGACGTAAATAAAGTATTGAATAAATAAATGAATGAAGATGGGGGAGAAAGGACAGCCCTTCCTTACAGAATAATTTCAATTACTAAATGCAGTGATAAGAGAAAAACAGAAAATCACCACTGAGCAAACATCACAGTAGTAAATGCTGCAGAGAAGAATCATCAATGGATGTTGAGATTAGTGGACAAAAGCATGAGATACAAGATGGTGTAACAAAGTACCCACAGTGTCAAAGCGCCTCCCCAAAAGACACTTAATAAGCACAGAGGAAACATTAGTAACTTTATAATGGAGCTTAGCAGACACCACCTGCCCCAAGTGATAAAAGTTACCACCCATCGTGAGACGTGGTAACATCATCTGCCTCCTGACAGGACGAAATGAGGGAGAAAGGTACTTCTGTGCTGTTTTTGTCCAAACACAGACCTGAAGAATTTTTCGATGGAATGTCAGACAACCCCAAACTGAGAGACATTCTTGAAAATAAAAGGCTTGTACTCTGCTAAACTCTGGTTAACAGAGACCAGTAAAAACTGAGGAACTCTCCCAGATTGGGGGAGACCAAAGGCAACTGATATCTAAAGGCCCTGTGTGATCCTGCCCTGGAATAAGAACCTCACCAGGACAGTTGGCAAAACGCAATGAGGCCTGCATTTTAGTCAATAATGTGCATCCACGCTGGTTCTGACAACTGTACTGTGGTTATAAAAATGGAAGCCAGGTGTGGTTATAAGGGAACCCCCTTTGTACTTTTGCAACTCTTAAGTCTAAAATTACTCAAAATGAAAAGTAATAATAAGAATAATAAAAGTAATTGTCTTTCTCACAAACACATTCCCCCCAAATTGAAATACAATTTCAAAATACAGCTTTTTTTTCTTTCTTCTAAATGCTGCACTGTTGTCTACATAACTTCTTCAGGCTGCACAACAGAATGACTGATGGCTTTCCTGCCCATTCTGATATCCAGCACCTTCAGGCAGACGGATTAATCTCTCTACAAAATCTCCTTACATATCATCTTGAGATTTTTTAAACGAGACAATTTTTTTAAGGTTGCCCTCCTGCGTGCTCACAGTCCACACCTCCCTGCCGCAGCTCCTTTCTACAAACCCTGCTTCAGTCAGGCAGGTCGCTGGGCTTCACCAGGTGAACCATGAGCATTCATCCCTCTCCTCTCCCATGCCCAAGGGCCTTGTGATGGCCTCTGCTTTGGCAATTTCTCTACATTTTTTGACATCCTGCCTTTCCTTCAGTCCACACAAATGCTGCATGAAGCCCCTCCCAGCCCCGGCCTCTCACGACGAGGCTCTCCCCCCACACACTAAGACTAGTCTGTATCTGCCACTCAGATACAGAACCTCCCAGCTCCATTTGCAGGTGTGGGAGTCTCCCCTCTACCAGCCTCATGACCCTCAGTGAGGATGATGCCTTCTGTACATCTAGGACCTTCTACGGTGAGTGGCAGGAGCTGACCATCCTGTGGTGACTCACCAGTGTCACTCTGTCTGCAATCTGCCAAGTGGTTAAAGCATGACATGAAACCCACAGCCCCACCCCAACCACCACCCCCCTTTGCCTCATTTCCCGTCCCTGCCTTACATGGTCATGCTCGGAGAGAGCACAGACAGAGACTAGGGTGTATACAGAGCAAGTCCACCTGTACAAGGATATACCAAAGTGTACAAGGATATACCGAATGACTTCTGTGCCTGTTTCAAAACTGAAAGATATATTTGAATACCAATCAATTCTCTGTAATGAAAAACACTTATGCTGTTTTGTGTGGGGTCATCAATTCTTTTCATTTCCTATATTACTATCAAATCAGAAAAAAACTTAGGCCAGCCACCTTTCTTCCCTTCTTTGCCATCTAAAAGCAAATTAGTCTCTTACATCTTTCTTGTCAAGATGTATGTACATTTTTGAAAGCTACAAAACAATAAAAGCAATAATGTAGAGTCTCCTGCTGGAAAAAAGAATTTAGAATATCAGTTCCACTCTTTCTCTCTTTCTTTCTTTTTTTTCTTTTTTATAGAGTCTCACTTCATCACCCTCAGTAGATGATGTCACAGCTCACAGCAGCCTCCAACTCCTGGGCTTAGGCGAGTCTCTTGCCTCAGCCTCCCAAGAAGCTGGAACTACAGGCGCCCACCACAACGCCTGGCTATTTTTTTGTTGCAATTTGGCTGGGCCCGGGTTTGAACCGCCATCCTCGGTATATGGGGTCTGTGCCCTACCCACTGAGCCACGGGCACCGCCCAATAGTTCCACTTTTTATTAATATTTTTAAATCACTCAACATATACAAAGGGGACGAAAGAGGGAACATCAGAAATGAACTCCTAGGGTCACTGGGCCTTCATCTAAACCAGGCGTCCTCAAACTTTTTCAACAGGGGGCCAGTTCACTGTCCCTCAGACCATTGGAGGGCCGGACTATAGTTAAAAAAAAAAGAAAACTATGAACAAATTCCTATGCACACTGCACATATCTTATTTTGAAGTAAAAAACAAAGCGGGAACAAATACAACTCACACTGCCTCATGTGGCCCGCAGGCCGCAGTTTGAGGACGCCTGATCCTCTATGAGACACTTGAGATTCTGGATTTTGGGGTCCAGTGACCAAACTCAGCTGCTACCTGTTTTTATAAGGTTCTATTGCAACTCTTCACGCCATCTGTTTACATATCAACACTGGCTGCTTCCCTGCAACAATGGTACAGTTATTTAGTGGCTGGCAAAGTCAAAAGCATTTATTTTCTGGCCCCTTACAGAAAAGGCTCACCAATCCTGGTCTAGATTTCAAATCTTACAGAGAAAGAAGAGCTCCGTAATGTCCCCAGCAATATATTCCATTGCTTAACCAGTTATTGAGAAGAACTCTCATTTGGGGAACCAAAATTATCTCCCATTGCAATTCAAGATTTCTTCCACATTTAAGGCACATTTCCATTTCCACTTATGTGATATAAAAGCAAGAAGTGGCAGCCAAAATAAAAAGGGAGGAGGGGAAGGGAAGGGACTAGCCAAAGGGTACAAAGTTTCATTTTTACAAGGTGAATAAGTCCTAGTGATATACTATACAGCACAGTGTCTATAGTTAACAATACTGTATTGTATGCCTTAAAAGTTGCTGAAAGTAGATCTTTTGTCAGTGTTCTTATTACAAAAAAAAAAAAAAAAAAGAAGATGGGAGGAAACTTTTGGAGGTGGAGAAGGCCGGGGCATAAACTGTGGTGATAGTTTCACAGTGTACACGTACCTCCAAGGTCATCAAGTTGTACACATTAAATATGTACAGTTTAATGTGTCAATCATCCCTCAATAAAATGGTTTCAAAAAAGAGCAATTAGTTTCACAAACTCTTCCTTTTAAATTTGGAACTTCCGTTCTATACCACAATCTAGACAAGTCTAGACTACACAAAACTGAAGCTAAAGGCCAAATATACAAAAATACTACTAAATCCAAGAGTGCAAGTTGTTTCAAACATCTGAATCTTGCACATAATACTCTCTCCACCTAGAATGCCTTTCTCTACATACATTTTCATATAGTTTATGTTAAAATGCATTCATATGTTCAAATCTCCTGTTAGAATTTTGTATGTGTTTCCGAGGCATTTTAGATTCCAGATACTCATTTACATTTGGCTTTCCCCTACTTCATAAGAATCTTAAAAATAGGGTCTATATTGTGCTCATACTTTAAATGTCCACTGTATCTAACATGATGGCTTGCAGATAGTTAATTCTCACTAAATGTTTAAAAAATCCAGCTCTCTTAATACCTAACTCCTTTCCCCTTCCGAAGTTTACGGCTCCTTCCTCTGTGCACTGCACCTCCTTTCCTGGGAGGCAGCCTTGCCTGGCAGTAAGAGCTGGGTTCACACTGCTTGGATTCAAAGCCCATCAGTGAAGGCACATGGAGTGAGAACAGGATGGGGTCAGGCCAGGGCAGACATGACACAGCTGGTCTGGTCTGGTCCTAAGTGACTTCACCTCCTGTTTGTTACTGTTTTGTCATTTAGCTCCCACACCAAACGTGCCCATCTTGAATAGTTTAGGAAATTCACTTTTGAATTGGAAATGTTGTAATAGATTGTCACTGAGTTGTGTGAGTTGTGCTGTTTATTATTTAAAGTAAGTGTTAGTGTGGTTTTTGCTGTGAACCATTATGTATAACCCTGTGATTTTGGAACTGGAAGAACAGAACAGTCTTGGACAGGCTGCTCTGTTCCCCAGGGCCTTCTGACAAAGTTGGGTGGCCATCCCCATCTCTGTACACCGGCAGACAGTGGCAGGCGGCCAGACCCTCTTCAGCACCACTTAAAGCTGTGTCCTTGCACAAGCTATTCCGTTTCTTTGTGCTTGTTTCCACCTCTTCAAATGAGCGAAATAAAACCTACTCGTAAGTTTGTTGTGAAGAACAAATGACTTAAAACTGGGATTCTCAAACTTCAGCATACATCTGATACCTGGAGGGCTTATTAAACAGATTACTGGGTTCCTACCCATAAATTCAGTTCAGTAGGTCTGGGAGTAAAGCCTGAGAGTCTGCCTTTCTAAAAAGTTTTCAAAGGATCCTGATACCGCTGGCCCTAGAAATACATTTTGAGAACCACTACCTTAAAATTATATAAAGAGCTTAGAACAATGCACTGCATGGTTAAGTGTTGTTATTGTTGAGCACTCAGTAAACTTCAGAGTTATTAGGTACATAAATGTGGATCTCCCCTGCTACACTGTAAGCTTCTCAAGGGACAGGAGTGTATCGTTTTCACCCACATCCTTAGGACATGGCAGAGTGCCCGTCACAAAGCAAGGCCAACGGAACACTAACAGAACTCTCTACACACCCAGAGAGAATCCTTTTACCCAAGGTTCCTCCTGATCGGAAGGGCAAACAGGATGTGTGAGAAGGAAACTTCTATTGGCCACAGTCCCTGGGGTCTCCCCTCAGGCTTCTTTTGGACACTGTCTATTTCACTCACTCTCTAGACCCATAAGGTTAGGTCCTATTCCCCATATTTGGGAGTTGGGAAGAGCTCACCTGGAATCAGTCAGCTGTTACTAGGTTCTTAGGAACAGGTTCCTTTTCCAAATACAGTATATACTCGAGTATAAGCCAAGTTTTTTTGGCACAAAATTTGTGCCGAGTTCGGGTTTTTCGGCACAAATTTTGTGCCAGAAAAAACTCGGCTTATACTCGAGTATATACGGTAAGTATAAAATTTGCGTGGGCTTTTGGCATGGTAAAACCCTGCTGCCACCACTGTTTAGAGACTTTTATATAAACACAAGTTTTACCTGGACACTGACAAACGGGGATTCTGTGATTCACTCTAAACCTCCATTATGTCCTAATTATAACTACGAATCTTCCTTAGTTCTCCTAAATCTTTTAGTTAATACTTCTTTTTAGAATTCAAGAAAATCCAAATTAACTTTAGCCATCTACAATTTCACATATGTAACTTTAAAAAATCCTTTCTAAGTTGCACTTCCAGGATGATGACACATATCTGTCAGAAATCTGCAAATAATCCTAACAGTGGTGATGTAACCCCCTGAAGACTTCCAGCATCAAGGTCATTTAGTACAGTTAAGAACTCTTATCATGGCCTATCTTTCACAATTCCGGTTAAAAAATTATCCTCTTAACACAGGATGGTGTCTCTCATTGGTCAACCCCTTAGCATCTACCGTAAGTGGTATTCCTTCCTCCTTTCCTGTACCGACAAAATTGTCAGCTTTGTTGTCTTCACTTACTACTTCACAGCCCTCAGTTAGCTGGCACTCGAGTCTTACCGGCTTGTGAAACTTTATTTTCTCTGGGCCATATGTCCTTCCTTCTTCTTGAATACATGTCTTTCTAAAATCTGGGTCCCTCAGAAGCTCACTTGCAGGGGTCCTCAAACTACGGCCTGCAGGCCACATGAGGCGGTGTGATTGTATTTGTTCCGATTTTGTTTTTTTACTTCAAAATAAGATATGTGCAGTGTGCATAAAAATTTGTTCATAGTTCTTTGTTTGTTTGTTTGTTTTAACTATAGTCTGGCCCTCCAACGGTCTGAGGGACAGTAAACTGGCCCCGTTTAAAAAGTTTGAGGACCCCTGCTTTAGAGCCACACTGGCTTCTATCACTTCCTTCTACATTTCTAATCCATTTGGACAGTATTACTATAGAATGGGAACTTCATCTACATCCTATGCCGCATTTCCTCTCAATGCTTCTAGCTAAGACATTCTAACTACGCTTCCCTTATGTTGAAATCAGGTTCCACAAAGTGCAAGGCTCCTAACAGGCTCACTTTCTCCTGAGTTTCCCTGTAATGGAAAAAGCCTGAGCAGCATCATGCTGCTTTGATACCAACAAGTTTCTTGTCCTAACTATGTCCTCACACTTTCCAACTCCTTGACACTAGTTTAGATTTTCTTCTGCTCCACAAAATCACCTTCTCTCTAGTCTCCTTACTAAATTATTTCTTCTAACCTGTCTAGACAACTTTTATTTTATCTAATACATCATCACAGAGAGTTTTTAATTGTTTCCCTCCTCTACTACCTTTCTACTCTGAAACAAAGACCCACTATGTTCCAGAAACATAGTCAGTAGTCACATCAGCCAGAACAAGAAACAGAGTGTAAACCACACAGGTCACCAGAGCATGTTCAGATGTTCTGGAATTCAGGGGCATGTCTAGTTCTCCAGTTTCCTCTGGAAACTCCCCAAATGTGGTCGCAGGCATCAACAAATGCCCATCATTCTTTCTCCCTGCTCATGCTACTACAACCACTCAGCAAATATTACCTTCCTCAGGCTCACAGCTAATGTCCAGATGGCAGTAATCAACAGTTATCTACAGCTTTCTCCAAGTGTGGTCTGTGAACCAGCAGCATCTATATTACCTGAGTGCTTCTGGGAAATGGAGATTCTCAGGCTCTGCCCCTACCCAGACTTACCCAATCAGAAGATGACGCTTAACAAGATCCCCAGGTGATTCACATCACAGTGAAACTTGAGAAGTGTTGATCAATAGATGCATACCACCTACAGGTGCTTCCTACTATAAATGTTTCTAAATTTAAAAAGGCCCTCAAGGTGAGAGCACAGGTAGTGAGAATAAGATAGAGTCAGGTTAGGGCCCAGGCAACACAGCAGGTCTGGTCGGTTTAGGTTCTACATGACCCTCACCTCATGTCTTCCATCTTTGTTGCTTTGTATTTTGAGCTTTAACCTAAAAGTGTATATTTTGAGTAGCTTAGGGCGATTGATTTAGAAGATTAACTTCTGAATTGGAAATGCAGATTTGAATCCTGGGTTATGCCAATTTGTATTTATTATGGGTCATGGCTTATGCTGATTGTTATTTAAGATAAGGGTTAATTATTGTTGTTTAAGATAAGGGTTAACATGTTTTTACTTTGAACTTTTATGTATTAAACTGAGGCTTTGGAAATCGAAGGACAGAACAATGTTGGGAGAGGCCACTCTCGCTGTTGTCCAATATCGCTGGCCTTCTGATAATAAGGTTTATTGGACCTAATCCCTGTCTTTGCATTTGACTGACCAGGACAGGTGGCCAGACCCTCTTCTTCCAGTAAAAAGATATCAGCAAAGGTCCTCCAGAAAATGACTATATGGACAAAATTAGTTTTGAAGATGTTGTTTCCTCTCTTCTCCCTCCTTAGACATGAAAAATACACATAACCATATTTAAGGTGCTAAAGAAATCTCATAGTAAATAAACCCATTCAATCCAACATTTCTCCAACACATCTGACCAAGGGGTTTGTAACACATATTTATTTGTCTAAACATCCAATACCTTCTCAAAGCACATTTATGGGTGTTAATAGAAAACAGTAAAGTAAGCTGTCCCAGTGAGTGAGCAGCTCTACTGACAATTACACAGTATTGCGTGACCCCTCTAAACTCTCCTACTGGCCTCCCACCAAAGACTTGTCACTATATATATTAATCCAGTTTAGATGCAATGCTACCTCCGCCTCCTACTTCCTTGGTTGGGGAGGTCAAACAGAGAGAAGCGTTGGCCCCAAAGCAGGACATTACACAGCCAAGATAAAGTGCAGGGGAAAAAGGCCAAGACTAGAGTTACCAGATCCTCAAGCTGAAGCAACTTGTGACTGCCCCAAACTTCTCCAAGTATTTCGCCACCTCTCTACTTGTTTTCACTCTCTAAAGCACTGATTTTCAACCCGTGTGCCACGGCATACTGGTATACCATGCAAGGATCTTTGTTAAGCCATGAAAATTTTTAAAGATCATTCATTAAATTACCTTTGAAAAAAGTTCAAAGCACAGTAAGTATATTCCTTTTTTTACTCTTTTACTGATACACATAATTTACCATATATACTCGAGTATAAGCCAAGTTTTTTTTTTGTGCCGAAAATACTCGGCTTATACTCGAGTATATACGGTAAGTGTGCCATGGAAGTTTAACTACAGGTTAAAGTGTGCTGTGAGATAAAAATGGTTGAAAAACACTGCTCTAAGGGGAAAGTTCTATTCAGATTCTAATTTACATGTATTCTGCTATAGAAGATCCAAAAGCAACTTTAAATTTTGTGTGTTCACCTGTCCTCTTTAAGCATAATTACTATAAGAGGTACTTCATAAGGGGTTCCATTTTCAGAACTCTCAATTATATATATATATATTTTTGTTGTTGTTGTTTGTTTGTTTTTGTTTTTGTTTTTGTTTTGAGACAGCATCTCACTTTGTCATGCTTGGTAGAGTGCCATAATGTCACAGTTCACAGCAACCTCAAACTCTTGGGCTTAAGTGATTCTCTTGCCTCAGCCTCCCCAGTAGCTGGGACTGCAGCACCTGCCATAATGCCCAGCTATTTTTAGAGACGGGGTCTTGTTCTGGCTCAGGCTGGTCTCAAATCTGTGAGGTCAGGCAATCCACCTGCCTTGGCCTCCCAGAGTCAATTTTTAATTTTAATTAAACTTCATTTTAAACACCTACACCTGCACTCTTTGTCCATTTTATCTGTATAAAATTAGGTAACAAACTTAATTTTTCTGTAGCATTATTCCACTCAGCTAAAGTAAATCACAACCCTAATTTCTTTTAAAAGAAGCCTCTTTAAAAGCATGTTATTTGATCGGTAATCCATTTCTAGATGAAAGATCTAAATTTAATAAAGTGCCTTACATTCCAAAAGTGGGGAACTAGGGAATCAGCCAATGCAACACGTATAAATTATAGAGGAAGGGACCCCTTGCTAGGGTATGTTTATGACTTAAAAGACTTTTATAATCCATGGGTTACAAAAGGGTTACAAAAGGCACAATTGCCTTTACTCTCCGTATGTACTCCTCTCCTGCGCCCTGGTCCAAGTACATAATGAAACATACGCACCCACTTCAAATGTTTTAAAGAGGTAGTAACACAAGGAGGTATTTTGGCAAAAATAGAAAAAATAGAAGTCAGTAAAACTGAAGAGACAATATAAGATCAATAACACTTAAAAACCAAACGGAATAGATTATACCAAATGCTAATAAAATGGGCTCTGTGTGGGGAGATTTTTGTTTCTTTTTAAACCTCTGAGTTTTCTACATAAATATATTATTTGAATAACTGGGGGGGGCAGGGGAGCTATAAAACAAGATAAAATCTCCACTCTCACTGTCCTCCTGCCTCCAACCCTACTCAGGAAAGGCAAAGTTCACAGATAAAAATGGCAACTCTTTATACATAAAGGATTAAGAACAAGTCGGCAGTCAGAAAGAAAGCCAAACTTTAATACACTTTAACGTAAGTATATTTATGGATAGGCGGAGGTGAGCTAAATCTCTAGAGAAAGAGGCAAGAAGACAGGCTGAGGCTTGGTTGTGCTAAGAAGGATGTTTGCAATGATAGCCCCTTTTTGCTCTGCGGTCGACCTGGCCACTCTCTCTGCCTGCCCTGAGAGAGATGAGTATGGAGACCATGTTGGTGAGGGAAAGAGCCCTCTGTGAGGAAAAGACAAGCAGAAAACAGAGCCTACAGTGAGGAAACTACAAACAGCAAAGTAGGAAGAGACAGGGTGGCCCTTCCCATTCTCAACAGCCCTTCATAGGTAAAGAGCCCTGCTGCACGCTGCTAAGAACATCATTGCCTGGTGAACCTGCTTTCTGGACAGTCCTACTAAAGGGTTTGAGATCACTTTCTCTTGCCATTAGCTTCTGAACAATCAAATCTAACAACAAGAAAACAATTCAAGAAGAAGACATTCCAAAGTCAAATATCGATACTTTGGGTGTTCTCAGTGTTTGGATTTAATTATGCCTGTACACAACTTGGTTCTGTATCAGCTTCCAAAGGGAAAGTGTGAGATATGCGCTGGCTTATGATATGATAGCTACATTTAACAAGTGACCTGAAGGCATGTGGTCAATGTAGTTTCTAGTAAAATCCAAATGCTTCCCTCTGCCCCAGAGTGCAGGCAGTGCCCTTGATATTCACTCTGAGATATGTAAATTGCACTCTTTTTTTTTATAATAAAATGTGATTTTCACACATAGGGCACTGACTTCATTAGAACCATAATCAAGAATTGAAGCTAAGGCGGCAGCTGTGGCTCAAGGAGTAGGGTGCCGGCCCCATATATCGGAGGTGTCGGGTTCAAACCCGACCCCAGCCAAAACAAACAAACAAAAAAAAAAAAAAAAAAAAATTGAAGCTCTGCTCATTGCCCCACAGCCTCTATCATCGCCGTGAGTCTGAGTCCTGAGTCTGTCAGCGTTCAAGGCAGCTGCCTGTCTCCTAAAATACTGGGGTTTCAGGCAGCTGCCTGGGTCCTCAGTTCTTGGAGTGTTCTTGGTTGGAAAATGACTAGACACCCCAAAGTAAGGCAAGTATGAAACAAAGTTTATTGAAAAAGAGAATTCTCCCAGAAAACCAATGCCCCCCTCTAGATCTGATCTAAGTCATAAAAGACATCACAACTTCTATGTTGTCACCAGGATACTCAGGCAGCCTATAGAGAGGTCTACATGGCAAGGAACAGAGGTTTATTTCTTCCCACAATCAGCACTGACTTGCCAGACAAGTGAGTAAGCCACTTTGGAACCAGATCTTTCAGCCCCAATCAACCTTCAGATGACTATGGCCCCCCAGCTAACCTGCTTTTGAACTCCGGACCTTTGTGAGATAATAAATATTTACTTCTTAATAAAAAAAAAAGAAAGAAAGAAAGAAAAGAAAAAGAGAATTTATAGGTTTTTAGCATAAAAACAAGGTATAGGTTTAGAGAGCAAAATATATTCGCCATAGACAGTGACAGGTCCCCATTGTCAAGACAAGGAAAAAGCCAGAGAGGCAAAGGTTATAGCTGGAGCTTCTCCTTTATACCATCTGAGTCAGGCCTACCTAGTGGTTCAGAGGTCACCTTGGAACCAGAGTCTTACTGCACCTGTGAACCTCCCAGAAGCCTCTCTGAGAGCCCCTGGGCGAGTGTGGCCTACTATGTAAATTTACACTAATGATGCGTTAATTAGTCTTAAGGCTGTTTTAGGTAGCCTTTCCGACTCCATCATATCTGTTGTTAGCTAGAGAGTCTTCTACATCCTTTTGCAGTTGGCATGCTAAGTTCTGATTGGTAGATTGGAAGGGTGGTCCCTCCTCCAGGTGTGAGCAAGCACGTGGGACAAAATTAATGTGGGTGACACCAAGATGGAAGCCTGCTGACCTTCTTACCCCCGTCCCAGGAGAGCTATTCTAGCTAACTAGCTAACAAGTCCAATGCCACCACCACCCAGTTTGACGCAAGAGAATGCCAGTACTCAGGTTTCAGCAAATAGCAAGCCACAGGAGGAAATGGGCTTTCAAGAACCTGAAATATATTCAGTTGACTACTTTTCCACATGGATCTTCTACTGAGAATAAGATTAAATCACCAAGACAATTGTTTTTAAAGCAGCTCCTAGGCTAGACTGAAACTATTTTAAAACTCATAGGTGGAACATAAAATGGAATAATTGAACCCTTTTCCTTCTTTTTATTTTTATTTTTAATTTTTTTTGTTGTTGTTGTTGCAGTTCTGGCTGGGGCTGGGTTCGATCCCTTTTCCTTTTTTCTAAGATTTGTTCCCCTCTTGAGGTTATGAGATCCACAGAAGCTTGGTATTTCTACACCTTCTTGAGTTTGATCTTATGTGTGTCCCTTGAAATAAAAGGCTCGAGACCCCTTTAAAAAGTTATGGGAGATTCTGAGTTAACTAAGAAAATTCAAGAAAGAAACAGCATGTTCGGAAGGGTGACAGCAGTCAGCAGGCAAGCAAAGATTTCCTTCTGTTTCTATCACATAGTTCAAATGTCATGAAGAAAACTGCTAAAAGTAATGAAAAATCTTAGAAAACATTGTTAAAATCCTAGGATACTGTTCTTCACATTAAGAGTGAAAAAAATTAAAACATAAAAAAAATCTAGGGTAAAAGCATACTTATAATAAACCTTTTTTATACCTTTCCACCTTTAAAACCATCTATGTAATATGATTCTGGAGACTGGTTGCAAAACTATGTTACTGTACTTTCTACTGAATTGTAAGGTTAAGATAGTAAATCTTACATGTATGTTACAATTAAAAACAAAATTAGGGCGGCACCTGTGGCTCAGTGAGTAAGGCACCAGCACCATATACAGAGGGTGGCAGGTTCAAACCCAGCCCCCAAAAAATAGCCGGGCATTGTGGTGGGCGCCTGTAGTCTCAGCTACTCGAGAGGCTGGGGCAAGACAATCACTTAAGCCCAAGAGCTGGAGAATGCTGTGACGCCACGGCACTCTACCAAGGGCGACAAAGTGAGAATCTGTTTCAAAAAAAAAAAAAAAAAATGAAACTATGTTTGATAGATCCTGAAATTCTGAATATACCTGGAAATTACAATCTCCAAAGCCTCTAAGTTGCCAGTTCCATGCCAGGACACTCTGTCTTTAAGTGTTGCTATACCCCCATGCCATGTAGAGATTTCTTCTTAATTTCTTAGAGGTTTTAAATGGCAAAGTTAGAAATGTAATCAAGAGCAAATGACGCTCCAGGAGTTAATTAGCACAACTGTGTGCCCATGTTGTCGTCTTACAAGTGTAGTTAACTGCAGCACAAGTCATCCCTACAAATTAATCCTTCAACATGAGGGTAAAAATAAGGACCTTTCCTCCTGCAGAAAACAGAACTTTCCTCTGCCTGAAAACTCACTTTCTTCCTCCACTCTCACCCACCTTTCTGTAGTAAAGATTCAATGCTAACAAAAGGTTTTCAACAGCTGAACCCCGTTTCTTATTACTGACTGAGACTTGACACACACAGGGAAACTTGCTTTTGAAAGCTTTCCAATTATAAATTAATTCTATGACTCACGGCAGGCAATTTCTTTTACACAACCCTCACCTAAGTCCTATGCATCTCAAGCTGGACAACACACTTATACACAATCACGGTCCTATTAACCATCAGGCAATCCATTATTAAATCTCTAACCACCTTCTCCCTGGCTTTCTCATGCTCCACTGCCCGAGGGTGCAACCTACTGCGAGGTGCACAGAGATACCATTGGAAGGGACTGCAACTCAAATCAACAGACTTTTGACCTCTTTTTACTGCAACCCATAGTAAGAAACATGTTTTTTATGGTTACCCAGGTCCAACAAACATATATATACATGTACGTAGCTGAATCAAAACGCTTTAAATGGGCTCAGTGCCTGTAGCTCAATCGTCTGAGTCTGGTTACTTGGCTCAAGCTGGACTTGAACTCCTACCATTATGGGCTCCTTCTGCCTCAGCCTCCCCAGTAGCTGGGACTATTGGTGAGCTCCACCCAGCCCTGCCTTATAGTCAATTAAACTCCTCTGTTTAACGATTGGACCCAAACTGCATACTTTCTGTAGACCACCTATTTGCACCAAATTTTCCTATGGTGGTGGAAAATCTGGTTAAAAAACTGAACTTATTAATTTCTTTGCTTTCTGTTCTCTTTTATTTTTGGCTTTTGGGTGGTTTTAGGAGCATATTCTCCTTAATCTAATCTCAGTTCAGGTTATACAAGATGTTTATTAGTGGCTCGGCTCCTGTGGCCCAAGCGGCTAAGGCGCCAGCCACATACACTGGGCTGGCCGGTTCGAATCCAGCCCGGGCCTGCCAAACAACAATGAGGGTTGCAACCAAAAAATAGCTGGGTGTTGTGGCAGGTGCCTGTAGTCCCAGCTACTTGGGAGGCTGAGGCAAGAGAATCGCTTAAGCCCAGGAGTTGGAGGTTGCTGTGAACTGTGATGCCACAGCACTCTACTCAGGGCAATGGCTTGAAGCTCTGTCTCAAAAAAAAAAAAAAAAAAAAAAAAAAAAGCTTTAAATACCCCCCGAAACCCGCCCACTTCAAATAAATAGTAGCCCGGGCCGTTTTGTGTTGGGGGGATGGG
>CAUYPK010040310.1:0-52160 GCA_963574355.1 Loris lydekkerianus | reverse complement strand
CCCTTAGGATTAGGGCTGTGAGGCAGTTCTGTCCCCGCCTTTAAGCTGCTCAGTCACTAGGTTACTTTGTCCCACCCGATCCTTGCTCTGGGACCCTGAGGGCAAAGCTTGCCGGAGCAGTTTTTCCACACAATGGCTTTCTTTTAGCCCAGCTCAGTGGCTCCTTTTGGGGTCCCAGACAATGCCCAAAGTTCTCCACACTTTTGCTCAAGCTCTCCCCAGTGCAGCTCAACTGAGCGCCAAGTCCAAGAACACCAAAAAAGTTCACAGGTAAGGCCTTTCCAGTTTGAAGTCTCACTGCTGCTTGTACTCACGGTTGCCGGCGTGATTAGGTTGATCGAACACACGCAGCCACTTGCCAGTTTTCCACTGTTTTTGTCTTCCTCCTGGGGTCCAGAAGTCCCTTGCTGGCTCTCTGTGTCCTCAAAGTGATGATTATAGGCAGGTCCCACCGGCCAGAGATGTCTGGAGTCTTGTCTCCCCAGATTCGCCAGGCCCAGTTACAGGGAAGCTGTTACTCAACCGCCATCTTTAATACGAGTCCTGCAACCACAATCTTTTAAAGAATAGTGGCTTGGTGTTTCATCGTTCCTTCTTCCTCCTTTTTCTCTCCCTTTCCCACTCACTTTCCTGTGCCTTTCTCTTTCCTTGTAATTTTCTTCCTGGAGGTAAAAGGCATTTTATAGCTTTTCCTGCTTGCCCCAGAGATGACAGACCACAGTTCTAAATACTTTTTATTTGCTAGGCAAGGTGCTGTACGCTGGGCATCATGCCACGTGTTTCGAAAGTTTCACCTCATTGGATCCTCATTAATATTATTCTCACTTTACAATTGAGAAAATGGAAATCTAGGTTTAGTTACTCGTAAGACCTGGAATAAATAAGTCACCAAGTTAGGAGTAGAACTCAGGCCCTAGTCTAGGACTGCAAAATCCTTACTCATCCCCACTACACTTTATAACTCAAACAACTCAATCGCAAAAACCCAAATAATCCAATTTTAAAAATAAGCAAAAGACCAAAAGAAGACATACAAATGGCCACACAATATATGAAAAAATATTTGGTATCACTAATCACCAGGGAAATAAATTAAGACCACAATGAGAGATCATCTCACCCAGTTAGAATGGCTATTATTAAAAAGACAAAAATATAACATACTGGCAAGGATGCAAAGGGAACTCTTATACATTATTGTTGGCAATGTAAATTAGTACAATCACTATGGAAAACAGTATGGAGATATCTCAACAAACGAAGTATAACTACCACTGCTGGGTATTTCTATCCAAATGTAAAGAAATCCATATATCAAAGGGATCCCTGCACACACGTGTTTATTGCAGCACTATACACAATACTAAATGCTTGGAATCAACGTAAGTTGCTATCCAACAGAAGTTGATATCCAACGTAAGATATCCAACAGATGAATGGATAAAGAAAATGGGGTATATACACATAACAGAATATTATTTGGCCCTAAAAACAAATGAAATCATATCATTTGCAAAAATGTGGATGGAGCTGGAGGTCATTTATCTTACATGAAATAAGGCAGGTACAGAAAAACAAGTATTGCATGTTCTCACTCATATGTGGGAGCTAAAAGGGTACATCTTATGGAGGTAGAGAGAAGAATGGTAAATACCAGATGCTAGGAAGAGTCTGGCGGGTAGGGCAGGATAAAGAGTGGTTGGTTAAGGGTAAAAATATACACATAGATAGAAGAAACAAGTTCAATCTCTCATTGAAAGTGCCTTGTTTATCTAGAAATTATTATAATGGTTCATACGAGTATAGCATCTTAGAGTTTTCCAAGTGCCCTCACATATAATATTTCATTCAGCCTGAGCGCTTAGGTTCAAGACCAGCCTGAGCCAGAGCAAGACCTCATCTCTAAAAATAGCTGGGCGATGTGATGGGCGCCTGTAGTCCCAGCTACTTGGGCAGCTGAGGCAAGTGAGTTTCTTAAGCCCAAGAGTTTGAGGTTGCTGTGAGCTATGACACCACAGCACTCTACCGAGGGTAACAAAGTAAGACTCTTTCTTAAAAACAACACAACACAAAACAAAACAAAAACAATATTTCATTCAATCTTTCCATTGTTTCTGGTGAGGAAGACAAGGAAGACATTTCTAGAGCCACATCTAGACGAAGAAACAGTTGAGGGTTGAAATGACTTCTCCAAACTCTGATCACCTCATTACTGAGTGGTGGCATAGCCTGGGCAGGACTCCACTTCACTTGTGAATGAAATAAACACCATCACCACTACCAAAAAGCCTCAAGTGAAACTAAAAAGTAATTAAAAAAAAAAAAAAGAAAGAAAGAAAGAAAACGTCCTAAAACTCCAGGACCACCTTTTATTCAAAATACTAAAAGCTTTGCACCCAAGGAAAAATAAAATGGAAAGACAATGTTAAGAATTTTGAATTTTTTAAATATTTTTTAAATATTTTCAAATATTTCAAATTTCAAAATTGTTTGGAATTACTACAAGCATGGAAAGTAGCAGTGAATAGTGTTTAGAAGTTGCAACGATGAGATTATTCATATAGGAAGGATTCCGGGTCCTATTCACCCAGACTCCTCCAGCTGCTGCCGCACTTTGTGCATTTCTGCTGCAGGAGTAAAGTGGCATCTGCCCAAGGAGCAGAAGAGGGCAGTGTGTGCAAAGGAAACAGAGGCCTTGCTCCCTGGCCACTGGAAGGAGCTGCTCTGCACTTGTCCTGTCTGGGTATCATTTATTCCAGCGTTTGCAACAATAATAACAAAAGTCAACACTATAACTCAGGAAAGAAGGAAAGGAGGAAGGAAACATTTTAAAATGTTATTATTGAATAAAAATAACACAAAAGAGAAAATACTTTGAAACACTTGCTGGCATGAGCTCCAGGGTAAGTACTACAATGTAGAGACAAAATTCTATGTCCTGGAGGAAGTTTAAGAAACAAAGTTCTGTCTTCAACTGGCGGCATTCCTTGTCCTTGCTGTTTATCTATGAGTAAAATAAATACTTAAGATCAGATGGTCGTGCAAAGACCCAACTAGTGCCCAAATTTTCCAAGTCATAGATGGTGGCAGCCGGGTACAAAGGTAAATTGAAGCACCCCAAAAGAACGGTGAAAATGCCATTGTGTTCCCTGTGTGTGTACCTGACATCGATCCAGACTTAGGAACAATACGTTTCTGTTGTTCATTCTCTCAAGGATTCGAAGGAAAAAATATGCTCATGAATGTAGGAAAAAGTTACACAAAAAATAATTATAGCCCAATGTGGTGCTTCACACTGGTAATCCCACCATTTTGGGAGGTGGAGGTGGAGGTGGAAGGATTACTTGAGGCCAGGAATTTGAGATAATCCTGGGCAACATAGTGAGACCCCATCTCCAAAAAAAATTAAAAAAAAAAAAAAAAAAAAACCCAGCTGTGATGGTGGATTCCTGAAGTCCTAACTACTCAGGAGGCTGAGGGAGGAGGACTGCCTGCGCCCAGGAATTGGAGGCTGCAGGCTACAGCAAGCTGTGATCACATCCCTGCATCCCTGTATATTCCAACCTGGGTGACTGAGCAAGACGTTGACTAAGAAAAAAAAAAAAGAAAGAAAGAAAGAGAGAAAGAAAAAATAATAATCTTATTATTAATTGGACTACTATCCATCCCTATAGCTCCAACATTCCGCCTAGCTTCATGTCTCCAGTGTTTACTGAGGACCCTGTATGCTCAGAAGATGGCTATGGCAGAGCCTGGAAAGGTCAGTGGGACCTTTCACCCCACTGACCTTTCACATGTTAACAAGAAAGACGTTGCTTCTGGATGGGGGCATGGGAGACTTGAGGAGTGGTTGAAATGGGCCCTGTAGGATTTTGATAGTAGCGGAAGCAGGACTGAAACTTAATAGGCAGGAAGTGTGGTGTAGGGTGTGTTTGGTATGGCCAATAAAGTCTATTCCCAAGGCCTGGAGGACAAGGCACAGGGTGGGGACAGGATGGAGAAGGGTGATGTACACGAGGAAGAGGCTGGAAGGGACAAAAAGGATTAGCAGGAAGACGGACGAGGAGCCTTGAATGCCATGCGAAAGAGTTTGGACTAGATACTCATGGGCTTAGTTTTTATCATCCATCAAGTCCCCCAAACACCAGGACTGCATTCTTCAAACCAAGGGAAGACAGGGAACATGACTATGACTCGATGTCATGTGTACACATGTGTGTATGTTTCATGCATGTGGACATGCGGGTCTGACCTCATGGCTGGGTGGCTGCATCTGTGGCCACATAGCTACCACCTCTCTAGCAAAGATGATGAAGGGAGTGATATCAAATATTAAAACCCAGCTGGGTAATCAGAATATTAGCATCACAGGAACTGGTAGAACAGGCAGACAGGAGGCAGTTTTACTGGGAGATCTTCATTAGGAGACAGTGGACCGGGTGGGACGGCCAGGAGCCCCAGTAATAACGCAGCATAGCATTCATTTTGCTTTTAGTATCTAACAGACATCAGGTGAAAATCAGTTTCTTCCCCTGAAATATGTGCTCTGTTCCAATATTCTGGAACTGTAGTCTACATCAATTTCATTTTGGAAATATTAGTTTATTATGAATGATAAGACATTCTTTTCCTCTAAAAATTGGCTTCTCTGTGTTTTTCACATGATAAATAGGCCAGATTATTTGGTTTGGGACTCAGATAAATGCTGTCAGGAAAACATGAGAAGATAAAAATTTTGTCTGCACCTTGATGGCCTAATTCATTTTAGCTGGAGGATAGTGTAGAAATTTAAATAGAGCAGTCGGTGGTATCCATGCTTACATATAACGCAGAAAAATGTAGTCCAATGGCTCTTAATAATTTTAGTGAAAGACACTTATAAAACTTTAACCAAACCTGAGAACCCTATCCACAACAAAAAACACCTGTATCTAACATGTTACCTTCATTTTCAGAGGGATTTATCAACCCTGAAACTCAATAGACCTTGTTCAGGGCCCTTGCCTTAGACTTTTAGAAAAGAATGAATCGCTATATCTTCAAAAATGTACCCCCCAAAATGCATCCCCCTATAATTGTCTCCAGCCCATATTTTACTTCTTTGATTTTTATGTTTAGGACAATGGTCATTTTCTAACTAGGTGATGACTTTAAAACCCAAACTGGTTTTATGTAGCATTGTAGGGAAATTATGCAGCCTAGGATCTCACATAAATATAGATTCATTTTGAGTAGCCCAAGGTAAAGCTGGGGGAGGAGATCTTCTAAAGCCTTGTCTCTCACTAGAAACAAAAGTTGAATTGCCTTTTTGTAATGAAAATTTGCAGTCCAATTCCATTTTTGCTTGTTACTGTCCGGCATTTATAAGGCCCTGGCAAGAAAGGACTCAGACCACTTCAGGCTCTCAAGGCAGAAAGAAGTAACAGTTTTATTTACGTTTTAAACAGCAAGTCTGTTAGCCTGTGCTCTGAAACACAATGGCAAATTTTGCAGCTTCAGACCTACTTGCTGGGGTTGCTCAGCAGGACTCCTCCCGCATGTATAGTTCACACCTATTGCACACGTGCACCTGCTGCTCTGCCAGGAGCCTCTCAGGTAGAAGCCTGTTAAATCCCCCTGACAACAGTAAGGAGTACAGGAGTGTTCTTGTGCCTATTTTAGAGATAAGGAAACTGAGGCACAGGATGACTAGTTACCTTTCTCAGAGCCCACGGTAACAGATCCAGGCTCTACACTCAAGCAGGCTGGTTCCAGAGACTGTGCACTCGACCTCCGTGTTCCTCTGCCTCTTATGTACAAACATTATTTTTAAAAACTAAGGGTCTCAGACAGTGATGGCACAATTCTCCTTATATCTTCCCTTTTGGGGGGATCTGCAACCCTGACTCAGGCATTTCCCCAGCTCCCCAGTCCCTTGAAGGGTCTCTCTCTCTCTCTTCCCAGCCACCTAAATCCAACATGGTTGTACATTTGTCCAATTAGACCCTACTTCCAACCTCCAATTCATGGGCAGCAACAAGCTCCAAGCCTCCCACATATACCCTTCCCTCTGGAGGTGCAACAGCCACTTAATTCTGTCTTCTCCTTAAAAGTAGTTTGGAATTTCACTGACTCTTAGTTCCAGCACCAGCAGCTGTTTAGGGTTTGCACAGAGGCACAGACAAAGCTTTCATATGGACTGTTCCCCCCTCCACAGACATTTTTGGTTTTGTTATGGTTGTCGGTTATTTGTTTTGTTTTCTTGAGATGTATATTTGTGTTTCTAATTTCTCCTCTTGTAAAGTTTTTTCTGTGTAAAGCTTTTGAGGCTCATACTTCCAACTTCTAACTCCTCTTTTCCTTTGGGACTAAGATATTCACCCAAACTGGAAAGTCCTTATATTTAAAAATCTCTTGAATTTTATGACCTTGACTTTATAGAGGTAACTAGGTCATTCTTAAAACCTATCCCCTTATACAATAGTCTAACTCAGTCCAGGTGCTTTGATTGGTTCACTGCTTTGGCAACTACAAGAAGCATAACTAGCATTTGAAGAAATTGGAATCCAGGCCTTCTTCACGTCTAAGCCCACGGTGGGGCCTGGACCAAGGCAGTGCCTGATTGGCTAGTAACTGGTAGTTGCCTATTATGGATTCTCCTTAGAATAATGATAGTTAGATAATAGCTAAGCAATAGAAACAGCCTCTTCTTACCAATAATCTTATATCTCTGTTTAATTTTCAAAAGGCAGAAAATTATTTTATAAGTATTAGCCTCCTAGATCCATTTATAAATCTCCAAACTTGATCATTGTTTAATGTATATCTTGATCTTTTTTTCTTCATGCAGCATGTATGTTGAGGTCACAGTATGCGAGCAGATGGAATATATGGCAGGGGCTAACTAATTAACATTAAAGACAGGAGACCCATTGTCTTTCTATAACTCCCATCCATCTACCTTCATTTCTGTCTCCATGGCACCTAGTGGTTCAATTACTGAGTGTTGTGAATAAACTATTAAACAAAGTCCACCCCGTATAATGCTGCAACTTGGTGTTTAAGATTAGCTGTGCTTGAATATATCCTGAATCACAGAAACCTTCTCAATGATTTCCATTGATAAGGGAGATCAGACTGTACAGATTTTTGTGCAGATTATTATCTAGTTTACAGATGCGTAAAGTGAGAATTCGCTTTTTTTAAAACAGAGTCTCATTCTATTGCCCCAGGCTAGAGTGTCATGGCCTCAGCCTAGTTCATAGTAACCTCAAACTCCCGGGCTCAAGTCATCCTCCTGCCTCGGCCTCCTGAATAACTGGGACTGCAGGTGCCCACCACAATGCCTGGTTAATTTTTCTATTTTTTTTTTTTTTAAGTAGAATCAGGGCCTTAGTCTTGCTCAGGCTGGTCTTGAACTCCAACCTCAAGCAAACTTCCCACTTTGTCCTCCCAGACTGTTAGGATTACAGGTGTGAACCATCTCACCTGGCCTAAAATTGGCATATTTTAAATTGCCTTATGGACATTCTAGTTGCAAGGGCCATAGGTGGTTTCTAGTTGCAAGGGCCAGTGATTTGAGCCAAAGGAGCATCAAAAAGTGTGTTCTTATAAGCTCATGTTGAATATAGCATGCTGCAAAAGAGAAGGGATTCTCACACTTCATTAACTCCTACTGCGTCTCAGAGCAGCCATTTCCTCATAGACTTGTACTGAACAAAACCAGAAATTCTGAACAGCGTGATGATTCTCAAAAGTGACCTTCAAGTTTTTCCTGCATTTCCCAGGCAGTCTGTAGCAGGAGAGTACTGAAAATAGATGCTATTGAATCCAGCATTGTTTGAGTATATACCCCAAAGAATTCAAAGCAGAATCTCGAGGAGATATTTGCCCACTCATGTTCGTCGGAGCACTTTTCCCATATTTAAGATGTGGAAACAATCCAATCGTCCATTAACAGATGAATGAAGAAAATGTGGTACATACATACAATAGAATATTATTCAGCCATTAAAAAGGAAGACATTCTGTCACATGCTGTAACACGCATGAGACTTGAGGAAAGTAAAATGGCCCCAAGGCTGGAGGAAGTATAGTTTAATTTTTGCACAATGAAAAAGTTTTAGAGACCTGTCCCACAACAATGTAAGCAAACGTCCTACTGAACTGTGCAGGTTTTTTTATTTATTTCAGATTGTTATGAGGATACATATATTTTAGTTACATAGTTTACTTTTGTGTGGATGAAGTCAGAGTTGCAAGTGTTTTCTTGTCTCAGAAAGCATGAAGTGTACCCAGGCAACATACCCGTTGGGTGGGAATTTACCCATCCCGTTCTCATCCTCCCGCCTACTTGAATTTCACTGAGTTTTGCTTCCATTTCGTCATAAAGACACATGGATTTGAATGTTGTTAGTAGCCAACTAAATAGATTAATAAAATGTGGTATATATGTACCATAGAATATTACTCAGCCACAAAAAGATGGAGATAGGATCTTTTGTAACTCCCTGAATGAAGTCGTAGACCATTCTCCTAAGTGAAGAATTGCAGAAATGGAAAAACAAACGCCACAGGTGATTGACATATCTAAATTCATATGACCTGTGCATTTTAAAAAATAATTAAGATAGTAAATTTTATGTTATATATTTTTTGCCACAATTTAAAAAATAAAGTTGGCCCTGCACAACACAGATTTGAAGTACGTGGGTCTGCTTAGATATGGGTTTTCTTTCCCTTCTGTCATAGACAGCAAGCTATCGAAGACATTTCCTAGGAGTAGTGTGCCTACATGTCTTTCCCACATGTCCAGGAACTTTCAGGATTTTACATCTGGAAGGAAGAATGATAATCACTCATAGGAAATGAAAACAAGCTCCCTCATATTATGTAAGAGAAAAGTGACCTCAGAGAAGATAAGGGACTTAATTGTCCAAGGTCCTCCAGAGAAACTATCCGAAAGCTGGGGTTAGTAGTCTCAGTGGTGATTTTAGACAAAATCCATTCTTAAAATGCAGTATGCCAAGGAAGATCAAGATCACAAACAGCACAGAACTGGAGTCTTCCTTGTGGAAATGAAAGCAGGGCTGGCAGGGATGCTGAGGGCATCATTTACCCCCATGTCCCACCCACATCCCTGAGCCCCCGGGGCACACCTGTGCCTCAGGACTCAGTGGGGCTCAGTGTGAAGACCACTGTGATTTTGCACTTTACACTTCCACTGTAGCATTTATAGACTACTTTGTAATTTTTGTTTACTTATCTTCAGAAAGGAAGTTCAAAATAATAATAGCTACCATATATTGAGTATTTACAATGTACTGTCCTGCTTGCTAAACACTTTACAGCCATTATTTAAATTAATCTACCCCAGAAAACTATTGTTTTATCTCATGGTACAGAGGAAAGAAACTAAAGTCCATGTAAGCTAAATACTTTGCTTATAATTGGTAGGGCCAGGATTCAACCCCAGCTGTGACCAAAGGCCTGTGCCTATAACCCAGGCGGTGATCTAGGTTGGGACTGATTGAGCTGTAGATGACTCTTTCCCAACACAAAGCTGAGTAGGCACTTTGTCAAAGTTTGTGGGTTGTGATTTCTTTAGTCCATGGACATTTTTAAAAGTGAAAACTTCTTGGGAAGGTTAATGACTATCAATTATTTACATGTAAGCATGAATTATTAATAGTCAAATATGATTGCTTAATGGTAAGCTCTTGACAATACCAGAGAGGATTCCAGGGTAAGTGCCTAAGAACATTCATTAGAATCCAACTGTTAGGCTTTTAAAATCTTCTCCACCATTTATTGGCTGTGCAACCCTCAGCAAACCATTTAACCTCTTTGAGCCTCATCTGTAAAATGGAACTTATAGTTAGAATTTATCACATAGAACTGTTGTCTGGATTAGATGAGCTGATTCATATAGAGCATTTAGAACAATTTGGTGCATAGTATCAGTATATCAAAGGGATGTCTGCACTCCCGTGATTATTGCAGCACTATTCACAATAGCAAAGATGGGGAATCAGTCTAAGGGCCCATCCACGGATGGGTGGATGAAGAGAAAACACACACGCACACACACACATACACACACACAATGAAATACTATTCAGCAACATGGAGGGAACTGGAAGTTGTTATCTTAAGTGAATAAGCCAACACAAAGAGAAAAATATCACATCCTCTCACTTACATGCGGGAGCTCCACAGTTTAATCACACGGAGGTAGAGAGTGGATGGATAGCGGAGCCCGGGAAGGCTGAGCGGGGGAGTGCGGAGGCTGAAGAGGCATGGTTTAAAGGACACAGACGTGCAGTAAGATGGAAAAAATACATTCAGCAGCTGATAGCAGAGTAGGGTGACTACACCTAATAAAAATGTGCCATACTCAGGAAGTGGACGCCAAATAGACCCTGCGTTGATCATTACACATTGCATGCCTGTAACAAATTTCACATGTACCTATAAATCTGTAAAAATTAAAAATATTAATTACTATTATAAACTGTAATGGAGGAAAGGGTATTGTTTTTCTTTTTTGGCTTGGTTAGCTTTGGTTTGGGGGGAAGGAGGGAAAGAAGGTAAATAATTTTCAAGCATGGTTCAGGCTGCTGAAAGGGAGCCACGTAAAATGTACTGGGAGGTCCCCGGGCATCTGGTGAGGGACTGTTACGGAGGGAGATAGAGCAGTGTAGATGGGGCTCAAACAGGCACATCTCAAAAACGTGCTTATGACCTGCGCTGCATCTGGGTCAGGAATAAAAACTTCTGATTTTTTCCCTGCATCTCTTGGCCCCTAACCTAGACTTATGTCTGGGTTATAGATTAGCTGTCCTGTTAGAAAAAATCTCGTAAGCTGGATTAAGACTTTGGTGGTAACAAAAATGAGACAATATTATAGCTCGCAACGTATGTTCAAATGAATGTTAAGTTCATTGATCAGTTTTTAATCCAATTATCAGATCTTTATCCACAAAAAAGTAAAGCCAAAGACCTAATAGAGCAGGTGTCCTGCCCAGGAGAAGGAGCAGTGATAGGTCAGCAGTGGGGCAGGCAGGAACAGTTTCATTTCCTTCTAAGCTAAGGCAGAGTTTGTATACAGCAGCAACTTGGTTAAGAAATACATTTCTGAGAGATTCACAGGTTTGCTCCATCTCTGTCTGATGATCCTGACACGGACAGAACCCGATGGCATTTTCTCCACTCTGCCAGATGATGTTACAGCTGACTGTCCCTTACAACTAAATTCTGGTTAATTATTTAATCTTCTTCAGAGAGCCTGTTCTCAGATCGCTAATTAAACATGAGGGGACAATAAAAGACACAAAGGCATAGGTACAACCTGTAGATTAATTTAAATTAATTTAAGTTTGGCTGGGATAAAACTTCCTTAGCTATTGGGGAGGAAGCGAGCTCTCCTAAGAGAGGGTGTAGGGTGGTCAGCTGCAGGTTGCTCCTCAGCTCTGTCCCTGCCCTGCCCTCTGTCTGCCCTGTGTCAGAGGGTATACGTCTCGCTCGGGCGCTTGGCCAATAAGAGAAATAAGTGAAAAAAGACCGAAGGACAAGGCATCTCCGAAGGCATCTCCAACATCAGCTGTGCTGCTCTGAGGCTCCAGCTCCTCCCAGAAGAGCTGACCTCCATTCCGACTCCCGTGAACAGCCCGGGTTCATCAGACCCCCCCGCGCCACTTGTGTCCAGCCCCCAGCAGTGCCAGCGCGACGCTGCTGTTGCTCTGGCTAAGCTCTGGGGTGCTGCAGTTAGCTTCTCAGCTCTCCCCTCAGGGGTAACCAATTTCTTGCATCAAATCCCCTGATTGTAAAATATGTTCAGTGGTTTCTTTTCTGTTTTTTTTCAGTGAGGTATCTGACTCCCATGGAGAAATTAGGAGAACTCTGTACACACCTTAGAAAGAAGAAAGAAGCAGCTCTTTTTCTGTCTACTTATTTTTACATTGTCGGGGGGGACATTATTTCTTTGTTTTTGTCTTTTTGTAGGTAGCTTTATGAAGAAAACAGTAAATCAGCCTGCATTTCTTGAGCACTTACTTCTACAGTGGACTTCAGTAATGAACCTCTCTAAAAACCAATCTGCTGGGACAGTTGCTCTCAGCTCACTGCAGTAGCAAACAAGTGCGGTTTATCCAACAAAGGGAGCTGCAGATTGAACTGCCTAGACTCTGGCTGTCTTCCTCGGCTCTCAGATGTCTGCACCATGCCCGTCACACCCAGCTGACAGCTGCCCCGTGGAACCTTCCACGTCCTGCCTAAGTACTTCACTGACCTCCGTGAGCCCAGGAATCACCACAGGAGCAAGTACGACCGAGGCTGTGTGAGGGGGCACAGGCAGGGCAGGTCCGCGACCGGCACTTGTCCATCTGGTGTGCAGTTAGTTTTTGTCTTTTTTTAATAGAATAGCAATAGAGACATTACAACAACTGAACGTTCACACCGAAGGGGCCATGGATGGTCTCATTAACAGGAGACCCCAAGGCGACCCTAAACTTGAAATATTCCAGGAGAGATATACATGTTTTTTCTATCCCCCAGAAAATATTCTTTTTTTCTGGACACATTTTTAATGATTCCACTTCAGTAAGTGTATTTTATTAAGCTCTTCATTACCCGCAGATTATCTAGCTCCGATGAAGCACAGGAAACCATGTCAAAAAATCTCAAAGCGTTAGGGAAATAGTACTAACTTTGAAGAGGAGTTTAGAATTTGCAAAGCAGTTTAAAAAACATTAGCTCAGCCGAGATGAGGGTTTTGGACACTGTTCTGGCAAAAAAAAAGATGACACCAGAAGTGTTTGCTCAAGTAAATGATTTCAGAATTTAAATGAGGTATTATTTTAAGTACTTTTACTCCTGTATGGGCAAAGTTGTTTTCTTTTAATATAAATATTTGTCATCTTTTGGTAAACTCTCTGTAACATACATTGGAGACCTAGTCTTGTTTTAAGGCCATAGGTGATACACCACCAGACTTTCTGGTTATGGAGTCTTTGGCCACATTTTACTGGGTTGGAAGGAAATTTTCACAACTATTTTCCTAGTTAAGCAGTTGACTCCTTTTGCTTTAGTGGGCCTGGTCTTATTATATCCAGTGTTCTTGCTACATCTCTTGATAATGAGTCTTTATAAATGTTCCTGAATCAATAGTGACAGGTACTACACATATAATGACAGCATAAAATTAATATAAGATAGAAACAGGTAAACTCTATGGCTTTTCCTACAATGAATCACTTACTTTTCCTTTATACAGAAGAAACTTTCTAATGATCTCTATCTTAGGACCATACTTAGTGTAAAATTATTTAAATTACCATAAAATCCTGAAGTTTTAATACACGTAAAAACAAATCCAAAGCTTTAGGCCTCCCTACTCCAATGCTTTCCTGTTAAATACATGCCATTTCACACAAAAGTAACTGGGTTCATTTTTTAAGACATAAGCAAGTATCTTCACAAGGCTTAGGCATTCCAAATAATGGCAGTAGAATTCATTCTTACTGAACATTATGCTGGGGTGATGATATGAAGAGAGCCACAGTCTCTTGCAGAGCTCTGGTCTAGTAGGAGAGGCAGGTGATAGAGCCCGTAGTTGTAACAAAATGGATTCCTGTCATAACTCTAGTGCCAAGGGACAAGACAAGTTACAGGTTTTCCATGTAATAATGATAATAATAATAATACTTGGTTGAGTGTGGTAACTCGTGTCTATAATCGTGTCTATAGCTCTTTGTGGTAACTCGTGTCTATAACTCGTGTCTATAACTCGTGTCTATAGCTCTTTGGGAGGCTAAAACAGGAGGATTGCTAAGAGTTTGAGATCAGTCTAAGCAACATAACGAGACCCTCATCTCTACAAAAAAATTAAAAAATTAGCAGGACAGTGGTGTGCACCTATAGCCCCAGCTACTTGGGAGGCTGAGGTTGGGGGATGACTCAAGCCCACGAGTTTAAGGTTGCTGTGAGCTTTGATGATGTCATTGCACTCTAGCCTGTACCTTTGCCTCCAAAAAAAAATACTTGCCATTACTATATAAATAGAAATATATATATTACTATTCCACATATATACAGACACAGATATATCTATATAGTAATGTATATGTTACATATAGTATATGTAAAATATATGGTTATACACGTGTATATATACATATATATTTATTGCTTATTTATCTTTTCTTTAATGTCTAACACCGAATTTGGCACAGGGAAAAACCTTAAAAAGTATTTCTTGAATTAATAAATTCAAGAATTTGATTTGATTTGATTTAAAAACTAAAAAATTTCATAGCACCTAAAGGGCCTCTTTGACACAAATCTTTGGAGGCCTTGCAATATATTGTCCATGAATATAATCTGTAGGATGAGGACCTTACTCCTTAACTTCATCCTTTTCATTAAATTTAAGAAATATCTTTTGAACAACTACTGTGTGCTAGATAACAATAAGTATTAAGATATAAAATGATTTCAATAAAGAGGGAACTCAAATACAGTATAATGTAGAAACGAAGGCATGTGAACCTAGGGATACAGGCAGCATTCTGTTCATACTTTTGTCTTCAATGCCATGGCACATAGTAGATATTTAGTAGAAGGTTGTTGAGTGAATAGATGAGTGAATAGATTGATTCATACTTAAAACAAGAACAGCAATAAAGAGATTATTCCCATTAGATTTATGTGTGAGAGAGAAAGGGTTGTTTAAAAAGTCTTCAGACTTAAGATGACAATTGCACTTGGGTTTGAACCTGAGAAGAAGCTCTTAAGGTCACAAAGTGGAGACGCATAGCATAGTCCTCTAAGAGAAGATAGAATGAACAGAGACGTGGGAGGGTAAAAGGACACAGCCTGCTGTGGTTCCCTGTGGGAAGCTGGTGGGGGGCATTTGCTACCCCTACTCCGTGAGCATGATTTCTCATGATCACATAATTCTTTTGCTGTGGAAGACAAGAAGCCTAGTCTCGTTCCAGCTTTCTAGATGAGATAGTTTCTCTCCTTCTTACTTCTGAAACTTACTTGGAGAAAGGTTAAAGTAAGAAATGTCAGAGACAGGACAGATGGGGAAACTGATGTTCAGAACAGTTAAGTGGCTTGTCCGGTGTCATCCGAGTAACTTCCTTCTCTGGCTTTCATACTTCATCCTCATATGTGCCCGTGAAAATTCATAACTGATTGGGTTGCTGCCAGAGTTTGAATATATTTGAATGCTGCTTAGCAATCACAGAGTCCCATGTTGTTAGAGTACGAAAAATCCCTTTCCCTCCCTAAATCATTTGTAGGTCAATCCAAAACAAACAAACAGTCCTAGCTCTATTCAGCTTAGTTTTCCAATGATCCAGGCCATTTCTGAACAGTTAATTAAATCCTGCCAGTTCTGCCAGCTGCCATTCCACAACAAACGATTTAACATTTTTAAGGGAAAGAACAATTGCACTAGTAATAGAGCTATGAAGAAAAGATATTCAACCTTCTAATAAAATAGTAATGCTGCAAGCTCAGCGCATCATAAAACATTTATAACCTTCAGCCAGTAAAGTGTGAACAAGAGATTTTAACAGGCTGCTTGAAGCTAGGCATCAACACTGCCCCAGAGCACGGGCCCCACAGGCAGGCCGGGGAAAGAGGGCCCCTTCCGGCTACAAGTGTCTGTTCTGTCCTTCATCTCCTGGTTCTTTTTCGTGTCCACCTGCTTTCGTTTCATCATCCCCTCCTTCTACTTATTATTTTTGGAGATTTGTTTTTCTTTAGCATACCGGGGCTTGTGCTAAATTGATAAGAAGAACATAGCATGTTTTTCAGATGACGGTATTGTCTCTGTTCTTTGAGACAGGCGTTCCCTGACTTTGCTGAGCATTTTGGCTAGCATTTATAACATGAGTTTTTTTTTTTGTTTGTTTTTGTTTTTTCTGTGTATTACATTTTAATTACAATGTCATTTTCAGTGGAAATTTCTCTTTTTTTCCTGGAATTTTTTTGCCCTTCTTCCCTTGCTCACTTCTCCTCGCCTGGGAAATTGTGGTGGCCCCCACCTGGCTGAGATCAACACTCAGAACCAAGCTTTCTGTGGGTAGTTGGGGTTTGTCCCTAGGAGAACGATGAGCCAGGCTCTTGGCCAGGATGTGCTTCTGGGTGCTGTGTCCGACTGGGGGCACAGCCTCTCTATCTTGCCACCACAGGCAGCTGCTGGTTATTGGTCATAATCCCTGGCCAGAGCGGCGACTTCCTCTGGGTCCTGTCCCTAGAAAGGGCACCTCGTCCTGGCCCTTAGCATCAAAGAGCCAGCCCAACTCCCAGCCAGGAACCGGGAGACTCAAGGCCTGTTCCACTTCCTGCACAGACCTCCCAGTAAGACCTTCCTCCAGACTGGTTCCCACTTCAGGGTCCAGAAGGACATCCTCTGGATGTCTATCCCTCACTGTGCTATTTCTGCCCATAGAGATGTTCTCTGCTTTGGGGAGCTATTATGTGTTTTTAATTTTAAAAATGTGCCTTATTAGGTTCCCTGCTTGAAGAGAAAGTGGTGTGAATTTCCACGTGCACCTTCTGAGGGGTCACAAGACCTATTTGATCTCCTCTCTAGACCCGAAATACCTTGACAGTCGAGTTGTGTCTTGTTTGACTTTGTATCCTTCCAAGTAGTTACACACTCAAGAATATTCACTGAATGAGTAAATAAATGAACCAAAGAGCACAGGCCCAGTTCCTTTCCTTAATCAGCATCCCTCTTAATTTCCTCAGTCCCAAATCCAATCATTTCACTCCATGAGGTCCCCTCCCACCTATTTCAGAGGTTGCTCAACTCCTCTACCAAAAATGGTAGAATTAAATTAAGAATATAAGTATTTGCAAGTCAGAGAATAAGAAACAGGAAATATCCTGGTTCCTGAAAGTTAAAGATCAGAGGAGGTTAGAGGGTGTGACGTGAAATGTGAATAAACCAATATAGTTGTTAACTAAGAAGTATCAGGAAAGATGAAGCATTTATAAATTTGTTAAGAGACATAATAGAAGAGGAATGAGAAATAAGGGAATGAAAAGCTATTACTTCTAATTCAGAACTGGGTTCCTGGTTTCCTAGGATTAACATCTACTCATTCACGACAAAGCCAATACATGGTTGACAGAGGGAAGTATTTATTGGGCACTTACTCAAAGAACTACTTTGATCATTTCAGGTCTGAATGAAAAAAAAAAAATGACATGTAACAAAAGAAAAAAAGTTGGAGAAATGTAACAAAAACAGTACAACACTAGATAGTGTTCATTCAGTGGTACAGATGACAGAGCATATGAGCGTTGAGATCGTCTTAGTGGTTGCAAGAATGGCCACAGCAGGAATGACAAAACAGGTGGCACTTACTTAGAATAAAAAGGAGAAGAGAAGATATTATAGCTGAAAAGAGCTTGCACACCCAAGGCCAAAGCTTTCATTCACTATGGCTAGCATTTTATAGGGCATCAGTAATGTTTGTTCATAGAAGGACGGCGGGGATCAGTATGCGGATACCACTTGCTCACAGGGCAGTGAGAGCACATGCCCAGAAACATGTGACATGGGGAAAAAAATTATGAAAAGTCTCCAGGGTCAGACAGAGGCACAGAGGACAGAGTAGACTGATTTGATAGGGGAGGACACAGCATCCCACCGAATGTTCTTTTATTTTTTAATAGACTATTCTGCGTGTGTCCAACTCTGTGAATTTTAACACACCCACTTCCTTTGCATCTGCCACCACAGTCGAGATACAGAACAATTTCATCACTACAAAGATCTCCCCGGTGACATCCCTCTGCTGGCACAGCTTCTCCCTGCCCCACCTCTCTGGCAACTACCAATATGCCCACTATAGTCTGCCCTTCTGAGAATGTCGCATAAATGGCACCTTACCGTCTATAACCTTTTGATACTGGCTTCTTTCACTCAGCTGCATGCCTTTGAGAGTCTTCCAGGTCCACACCAATCACTTATTTCTCGATGACTGGTGTTCTGTTGTGCTCACCTGTTAAATTAGGTCATCTGGGCTGTTTCCAGTTTGTGGCGATTATAGACAGAGCTGTGTACAAACGTTTATGTCCTCTAGGGTAACTACCCAGGAGTGAGATTTCTGGGTCATATGGTAAGTGTATATTTAACTTTGTAAGGAACTGTCAAACGTATTTCCAGAGTGACTGTACCACTTTGCATTTTCCCACCAAAAAATGTGTGAGAATTCTAACTGCTTTGTGTTCTTGTCCATGCTTGGCGTTGCTGGTGTTTTGTATTTCAGCCATAAAGTGTAGGCATGTAATTGTATCTAATGGAGGTTTTAATTTGCATTTACCACTGGATAACGAGGCTGAACATTTTTTCATGTGCTTATTTGCATCCATATATCCTCTTTAGTGAAGTGTTTGCCTTTTGCTTGTTTTGTTGTTGTTTTTAAATGTGTTGTTTACTTACTGTGGAGTTTGGAGAGTTCTTCATATATTCTGGACGTGTGCCTTTGTTAGACAGGTGATTTGCAAATATTTTCTTCCAATTTGTTCCTTCCCTTTTCTGTTTCTTTCATGAAGCTTTTAACATTTTGATAAAGTTCAACATCAAGTTTTTATTTTATAGAGCTTGTTTCTGGGGTCATGTCTAAGAACTCTTTAACACCCTGTCATGAAGATTTTTTTCCTTACGTTTTCTTCTAAAATCTTTATACTTTTCCGTTTTCTGTTTAGATCTGTGATCCATTGTGGGTTAATTTTTGTATAAAGGATGAAGATTAGGTCAAAGTTAATTTCTTTTTGCCTATGGATGTCCAATGTGCCAACGTGATTTGTGGGTGTACTATTCTTCATTGAATTTCCTCTGTATCTTTGTCAAAAATCACTTCGTCATATTCGTCTGGTGGATCCAGTTCTCCATTCTCTATTCCATTCCATTAGCCTACAGACCTGTCCTTTTCCAATACTGCAGTATGTCCATCCCTAGTGTATCTTGACAGTAAGTCTTAAAACTGGGTAATATGATTCATCTCACTTTATTATTCTGTTTTGAAAAGTGTTTGAACTTTTCTGGCTCTGTGCCTTTCCACATACATTTTAGCATTAGCTTATCTCTATATTAAAAAATCCTGCCAAGCATTTGATTGAAATTAATTTAAGTCTATAGATTGATTTGGAGAGTATTGATATCTTTTATCAACACCAGGTTGTTTAATCAAAAGGAGTGATGTAATTGTTCTTCATTTCTTGGGTCTTTGTTTGCATTGGGAGGATAGAATGAAGGCCATTTTTATATATTTCTTTTATTACTTTTAGCCTAAAAATACTTCTGAGCCTGTATACCCACTCACTTTTACCTCTGGTCCATTAGGAATGAGTTACCCTTCATCTAAGTCCACACTGGGTGTGACAGCTCAGAATGTGGCAGGAGAGTTACCACCAACCTTTGTACACATAAGCCACGCTCTAAGACTGGGCCAGCTGATGAGAGGAATCCAGGTGATTAAATCCAGGAATCCAGGAGTACAGCTGAAGCCTTTTGTGGAAAGTATGGCAGAAAATTTCAATCTGGCTATTTGATAACCACGCTCCAAAACTTAATATGAGCATCCGTTTGTGCAGAATCTCTGAGCCAGAGTAAGCCTACCTGTGAGGCAAGAGTGGGAACCTAAGTGGACTTTCTTAGTGATTTTGAAAAACTCAACTTTTATGTGGCTCACTTTTGTCATCCGTAAAATTAAGTAAGTTCTTCTAAACTATTAAATGTGAAAACACCAACATACAACAATAGATTGAGTTTAATATGCAAAAAAAAGCCTTTATGATCAAACCTTTAAGATTACAGAGCAAGTGATTATCCCACAGAATAGTCATTGAAGTTCAAGTAACCAAATATTTCATTGACACAGAAAAACATATATAAATATATATGTATTAATATATATATTTAAATTGCCAGCGCCTCTGTCATTCTGCATATTACTCTACCCAAATTCATGAATGTGTCCTGGGTTTTCTCTTATGAACCCTGTTTTGAGTGGACCGAGTTGTCCTTTTTTAACACGGTCTTTACCATCCTCCCATTTTAAAATAAGACCATCGGGCGTGCTCTAAATACTGGGTAGAGAAGTAGGAGTCACTCAAAACTGCCTTGCTATGTTGCTATACAGAAATGCCATACTATAAATATAAAAATTGTCCAGGAAGCAGATGTGACCAACCTGCTTGTTAAATGCCAAGATGAGCTGGAATGCTCAGCCCACAGTGTACCACAAGTCACTGGAGAGTAGGAAGGGGGTGTGACGAGCACGGATCTTAGAGTTAGAACACTGAGGGGAGACAGGGGCTACTGGATTGTTGACAGTGCATCAAGGGCCTGTGTCCTTCCCTGAAAGAGCACCAGGGCAAAGCTGAGGAGAAAGGCTTCATTTCCCTGAGGATTGCTACAGATGTTTTGCAGCAATGAGGATAAAGTAGACACATTTGTTCATAGCTATCATGGGACCACCTCTTCCAAGTAGGACACGTCTTGACATTTTCCTTAAATACGTATCTTTCATTTCTTAGTGTTCTTTTACCCTAGGAATTTTAAAACCTCTTGCACTTTTGTTGGTGTGGTGTTTGTCTTTGTGTTTATTTATTTATTTATTTTTGGAATATCACCATTTTGTGATTTTTTTTCTTATATAGTTTTTTATTAAAAATTATAATACATCCCTTAATATCACTAATAATTCATCAAAAATTAAGTATTAGGAAACTGGCAAATTCATAGCAACAGATACAAGTTTTCCAAAAAAATAATTTTCTTCTTCTTTTTTTTTTTATTGTTAAATCAGCTGTGTACATTAGTGCAATCAAGGGATACAATGTGCCGGTTTCATATACAATCTGAAATAGTCTCATCAAACTGTTCAACGTAGCCTTCATGGCATTTTCTTAGTTATTGTATGTAGACATCTGTATTCTGCATTTAGTAAGTTTTGCCTGTACCCATTCTAAGATGCACGGTAGGTGTGGCCCCACCCATTACCCTCCTTACACCCTAACCTCCTCCCTGCCTTCCCCTTCCTTGGCCCTTTCCCCATAGTCTTGTGCTATAGTTGGGTTATAGTCTTCATGTGAAAGCTATAATCTAGCTTCATAGTAGGGCTGAGTACATTGGATAATTTTTCTTCCAATCCTGAGATACTTTGCTAAGAAGAATATATTCCAGCTCCACCCATGTAAACATGAAAGAGGCAAAGTCTCCATCTTTCTTTAAGGCTGCATAGTATTCCATGGTGTACATGTACCATAACCTGCTCTTTAAGTGGTGCCACAGTTTCCAAAATGAAACCCCCTGTGGAAGCCTGACATAGAGAAGAGAGAAGAACAGTTCTGGTGCCCAGTCCCCAGGCTGCCCAGCTTCCCCCAGTGGGGGCCTGGAAGAGCAAGTCTGGTCCCTAACCTCCACCAGTAAACCTATCTGTGCTCTGTGCCACTCCTTCAAAGCGTCCCCTGTCATTGGTAAGGGGTGAAGCTAGGTCAATCAATTAGACATATTAGCCCATAGTAACATACTAGTTTCCCAAATTGTTATTTCCTTCAGATTCTATAACATATAATCTGTCTTAAATGGTCACCATCTAGGTCCTGCCCTATGTCCCTAAGTGGAGGGCAGGGGAGGAGGCACACCTGGGGCTGGGGCAGGGATGAATCTCATGTATTCCATCCTTTAAGTGCCTTTAAGTCCCAGTGGGATTCCAGCCTTTCTCCAAGGCACTGATTCCTTCCTCCTCACATAAAGATCTAAAAATATAAATACTACATTCATGGTTTTCCCTGAAAAATATTTATAATCCTTACAGATAAAGACTTATAAGACTAAGAAATATTTCTAAAACATTTGAAAATGGTAGCCCTGCATTAGAAAAATGAATATCTGGCATTTGGAAGGAGAGAGAGAGACTCACAGAGCTACAAATATAAGATTATAAAAAATACATAAGGAAAGTTTTGAAGTATTCTACTTGCTACATAGAAAAAGGCAGATTATTGGGTTGAAAAACCAGCTCTTCTGCCTATTTGTTGTCATGGAACCATTTTGGCTTAAGCGCAGAATGGGGACGTTGATATCTTCCTCAAAGAGTAGATACAAGGATTAAACGTAATTTCATATATCAATGACCTGCTTCTTGAATCCACATAGGTATTAGGTTTATGGTTATGAATTTTTTTTTTTTTTTGAGACAGAGTTTCACTTTGTTGCCCTCAGTAGAGTGTCGTGGTGTCACAGCTCACAGCAACTTCAAACTCTTGGGTTCAAGCAATCCATGATCCTCTTGCCTCAGCCTCCCAAGTAGCTAGGACTACAGGTGCCCACCACAAAGCCCAGCTATTTTTAGAAACGGGGTCTTGCTGTTGTTCAGGCTGGTCTTGAACTCCTGAGCTTAAGCGATCCACCCACCTTGGCTTCCCAGGGTGCTAGGATTACAGGCATGAGCCACCGTGCCAAGCCTGTCTATGATTATTATTTACCACTATCATAGGCAGATCCTCATCTGTGCCTTCAGATTTCTGACAGTCCTGGGGTCATGAGTTTCTGGGAGGAATATGAAATGCAATTGTTGCAACCTCTTTATGCGATTACAAAGTCTGCAGTACTGGCTGCACATGGAGCAGTGAGTTTGTACTTAAGATCAAGTTAATTGATAAACTACCAGTGTCCCCTAGAATTGGGAGTGATCTCTTTATCTATCACACAAACTAGGACATTGTTGAACACGAAAGATGCTATAAAACATTATCTAAGAGAACAGGCAGCATTCAGAACTGCCCTGGGCAAGCCAGGACACAGATCACTCCACCTCAATTTCATTTTCTTGGATTTGGCTCACTACTATAACCAATAAAAGAAGAAAAATAAAAGAATAACGCTTTTTAAGCACTTAGTAGGTACTCAGCAGCATAACAAATATGCAAATTCATTTCATCTTGCCACGAACCTCAGAGGTGGTTATTCTTATTCTAATTTTACAGGTAGGGAAATGGATGCTCAAAGAAGAAATTTGCCAAACATCCAGGAAACAGTCCAGTGCGAATTTGAACCCTGGTCTGTCTGATTCTGAAATCCCTGTACTTGTTCCTCACTATACCAATGGTTTCCAAAACAAATTTTAACACATGTGTACTTCTTTTCAAGTACAGTAATGAAACAGAGAAAAGCAAAACAGTTCTGATGAAAGCTGGAACGGAAGCCTGAGGCAGCATATGTGGCCTCACCTTGCTCTCTGCAAGAGCCGCTAAGACTAGACTCCCACAGCCCCAGGGATCTTAGCCCTAAACTCACCTACATTTTCTAAGCAAGGTTTAAAAGGCTCAGAAATAAAGAGGGGTAGTCCCAGGATCATGGAACTTGGTCTTGCTGTCCACAGCATAAGAACAAACTGGTATCAGGGAATCTGTGCCCAGGGCTTAGCAAGGTCTTCAAAAGGCATTTTTTTTATGAGGGCATCTCTGAATAAAAGCAAGAATTCTAATTCTTCCGTAGTTCACGAGAGTGTGAACTGAGGGGGAGAATTGAATTTATCAAATTAGGTGCACCTGGGGAAAAAGAGCAAAAGATTCACAAAGTAAAAGTATGATCTACAGAGGGCATACGCTGCCTTGTTAGAGCCCCTGGTTTATGAGGCAGAATGGCAGGCTCCACCTGCTGATCACGAAATCAGTGCTGGAAGCCTCGACTGACAGTGCTGCAGGCAGAAACCTGCCCACATGGGCTCTCCCAGGAACACTGTGTCTACTCCGGGAATCAGACATTCACATCCAAAGTGCTATGAATAGAATATCAGCACAAAAGAAATCTCTATGGGGTGGCTACTGAGAGAGGGATTGAGAGAGAGAAGGAACTCCTCCTTCCTGGCAATATGCTCTGTTGGCTTTATTTTTGAAAAGCAAAAAGTCATTAATACTGATAAGTGTCAGACTCTTGGACTTTTAGGAATTTTAATAACATGAAATGAAATTATGAAATTATGAAAGTAAATTGTGAAAGCATGTTCGGCAGAAATATGAGCTTCAAAGTTAACCCATGCCTTTAAAAACCATCTGTTTTTAGAGGTTTCCGTAGTATTCCGTTGATATGAGGTTGATGTCTTACGTGGAACAGCCATCCAGCACTGGCTGACCCAATTATCTTACATTCCCCCCTCAGCCAAGATGCTCTGCTTCTGGCCTCTGACCCTTTGTAGAATAACAGCAATAATTAATACCGTTCTGATCTGATACAGCAGAGACAACGTTGCCTAATTTAAGGTACAACAGAAACAAGAGCTGTAGACATCAGGTGTCTCACTGACCTATGGTAAGGTCTCCAGGAGGACAAAGGGAGTTTGGCCTTTGTGTTTGCAACAGGGATAAAACTCACAATGTTTATGAGGAGCCACTAATAAAGGCAGAAAGGGATATTGGTTGTAGGAAAAAGTAAATGTTCAAACCATAACCCTGTTTTGCCTTCACCTGTGTTAACAGCCAAACTAAGGTGGTTTTGTTTGTTTGTTTTATTATTGTTTAAAATGATCTAGCTGAAAGGGTAGTAAATCTACCCCAAGTTTACTATGACAAAGCATAGCTACAAAAACAGCCTTCTGAGTTGCAAGAGGATAAAGACAGCATTAAAAAGTTGGTATTCACTGTCTCATGGCAAAGACTACCTGCAATTATTTTCTCAGTGGGACTGCATAAAACTTGGATTCCATTTAATCCCTTACTAAACAATTTCTATATTTCATGTCATGGATCAGAATGAAAATGGAGATAGTTCATCAACACTGATCTGTGATATAAAAAGAACTGCGGAGCTGAGGGTATGAGAGTGCATAAAAATGTTTTGTGTTCTGACCAGTACATTGCTTTAAAAACATTTTACAGTCAGGCTCAATTGTTCATTCTCACCATGCAGAAGACACTCACATATTCATTTTTAAAAGGGCAAATCAACCATAATTCAGTTTATAAACTGTGAAGCTGGTTGCGAATGTCTGGATGAATATTCATTAGAATCTCTTAATCTGCCATCGACTGTGATTCATTAGGCATATGTAAATATCACTCACTTTAATTGCCTCTAAACTGACTTAACATAATATTGTCATTAGCAAATTATTAGTTATTTGTGTAACTAATGGTACATTATGGTGTGCGTGTTAAATCTGCAAATATATGATTACAATTATGATGATGTTTTATGCTGGGAGTTTTCTAAATTATTTGATGAAATATGATAGAGTCAAATCAAATCTGGTATGTTAATAGGACAGTCGTGCAACTTTTTTCTGCACCTTGGTGCTGTTACATCTCCAGCTCCTCACTCTTCCTGACACTTGTCTTGCTATGGGTTCTTTGTATTCTCTCGTCTACCCTGAAGGTCTCAAGAACTTCCCTATTTCTGTTCTTCTGTATTTTACCTAATGGGCTCCGTGCCAGCTTGCTTTTCATGAAAGCGACTTGATTTCAGAAATATTTGCTTGGAAGTGGAGCAAGCAATATAAAATGGGCAGTGAAAGTATAGAAGACCCTCCTGAACACTGACATGAGGGGTTGAGATGAGCACTAAATTTAAACAACTCATACAGAGTTTTGCTCTATGTGGTTGCATTTGGGGGACTGGCATTCGACCCGTCTAATTCATGAAATAATGAACTATGGTGCAGCTACAGAGGGTGCCAAAAATATATACACATTTTAAGAGAGAAAAAAATTGTATTAAACTTGTAAAACACACTATACAGGGGTAACAGAAGATGAATACAAACTGCAAGTCATGGTGAGCACCTCTTGTAATTGCAGAAGTCAAACATGACTTGTTTGAACCCACCACCTCTGGCATATGGGGCCAGCGCCCTACTCCTTTGAAGCACGTGTGCAGCCCTTTTTGTTTTTTGGGGGTTTTTTTTGGCATACTCTCTGTATTGTCTCCAGAATTATTATTGTCTGTGAAGAATTTGATACTACCCAGGAACCTCCTCACATTCATAGCATTCTTCCTTCTGAAAATGTTTACCTTTTCCTCCATCTCCCCAAAGGACTTATTTACAACAATATCATGTAAAAAGGACCTTCTCTAATCTCCATCTCCACTGAAATATCAGGAGGTTTGTTTTTCAAAAAGAGTCTCTTACTTTTATCACTCACAATGATTATAAATTTATTAAGTAAGCTCCTAGGAATAAAGTTGACCCAACATACTGTCAGAAAAGGCCTACAATTAGTATTCCTTTAGTGTCTGTTAATTGCCTAAGTGGTGACAAGAATATGTTAATACAAAATGAGCTATCAGAGGCAAGAAGCTTTTCATCAAGTTGCCTTCCTAAATATTAGTCCATTAACAGGCCATTGATGTTTATAAACAGAGATCCAGATAAATGCATGCTCCTGTCTTTGGTAATGCTCTAGATTAATTGCCATTTCATCTTAATTTAATAAGAGATTCTTTTGGTAAAAAAAAAAAAAATGCTTACATATGAAAAGAAATTATTGAGATAATGACAGCATAATGAATATAGATTGTGGTACAAATCTCCTGAGGAGATTCCAACTTTCCAGAAACATGGTCAAGCATTATTATATTTAAAATAAAGCAATTGTTTTTAGTCTAGCATACTTCAGGTTTAATACTGCTGCCATGTAATATAAAAAGTCTGGTTATTTTGATTCATAGTTAGAGGTTGAATTCATCCCTCCAAGAAACTTAGTTGTGAGTTTCGGAGATCTCTTTGGGCTGGTATCATCCCTTTCGTTTGCCCAAAGTGGTCAGCTCTTTTTATGCTGTCCATGCTTGTGATGTATCACCCTTTAAATAAATCCCCTGGTTTATAACTTGCCTCTTCTACAGTAAGTTCCACCAGGTCAAGAGCATTGTGTCAGTACAGAGGTAGACAAATGGGTCAAATTTTGTCTGCCATCTGTTTTTCTTTTTCTTTTCATAAAGTTCATTTCAAACACAGCCATGCCCATTCATTTTTTTATGCCATTTATCTATGGCTACTCTTGCTCCATAATGGCACAGATGAGTGATTATAACAGAGACCATATTGTCACACAAAGCCTAAAACATTTACTATCTGTCCCTTTACAGAAAAAGTTTGCCAACCTATGATCTAACATATAGAATTTTGCCAAAAATGAGTGAATAAATGAATGAACAAAGAAATGGGGCTCCCCAAATAGTCATTTAGTTTGTGGCCAGAATCTATGCATTAAATGTGTGGAGAGCTAATGATTTACAATCTAGTTAAATCATTCAGCCACTTCTAACCCTGACATCACAAGGTCGTCAAAAATTCTCATTCATTTGAGCCCTAATAATTTTGTTACCTAGTTTGGCTAAAGTATTTGGCTGCATTTCCACGGCAGTATAAACTCCTGACATCAAATGCATTGTCCTATCTCTGAATTATAGTTTAATGTAAACTATGAGTCAGAGAGAGTCACTTTTAATTTTGTTAGGACCTCTAGGCCCATTTTAAACTCAATTAGAAGTCTTTGCCATAATGTACACACATAGGAGGAATAAGGTAAAACATTTGCCCAGCACTGATACCGCAATTTTCAACAATAACCCATAGTTATGGAGCCACTACCATTATGCCAGACCCATACAAAACACTTTACATGAATTATATCATTTAATATTTATAACAACTTTATGAGATAGAGGCCATTATTTTTCCTGCATTAAAGATAAGAATATTGGGACTTACAGAAAATATGTGCTCCACCTAAAGTCACACAGCTAGTAAATCCAAGTCCAGACTTTGGCGTTTCCAAGTCCATGACCCACATTTCTTTTACAACACTATGCTGCCTCAATATTGAATGCTGAGTTATATCACCTTCATTGGCATGTTGAGATGTTTATAACATGGCTGTTAAAAATCATGTTTTGGAAAAGTAGTCAATTACCTGGAGACAGTCCAATGTAATGATGTCTTAGTCTATTTGGGCGGTTATAACAAAATGCTGTAGACTGGGCAGCTTATAAACAACAAACATGTTTACTTCTTACAGTTCTGTAAGCTGTGAAGTCCAAGATCAAGGTAGCAACTAATTGCAGTGTTTGGTGAGGGCATATTCCTTATAGATTGTACCTTGTTGCATCTTTGCATGATAGAAGAGGCAAACAAGCTCCCAAAGCCTCTTTTATAAGGGCACTAATCCCATTCCTGGGGGCTTCACCCTCATGAACTAATCACCTTCCTTGGCCCTCATCTTTTTATACCATCCTTTTGGAAGGTTTAGATTTCAAAACATGAATTTGGAGGAGACACAAACATTCAGACCATAGCAAATAATGTTTAGCAGAAAACTGTAGAATAATAAATTGAATACATTATAATCCTAATTTTATAAAATATATTTATGTATTAGGATCTCAGATTGAATTTAGACTGCAGGTTGCTCCAGCTGTTAAGAAATAATTGGGCATGGCCAGTGAGCTTGTTAGTGACCAGAATCTTTCTACTTAAATCTTATAAGCCTCCTAAGAAAGGTCTCTTCCTAATGAAACAAGGTTAAGTCTATGAGAAGGACCTAATAACCAAACTCCTATTGCATGAGAGGAGTGATTTTTAGCACACTGTAAAGGCGATTTTTTAGAATGACCTGAGACAAGATACTTGGACCCACTGAGGTACAGTATCAGTACTTTAGAATCCCTCAACCTGATTTCACATCAGAATCACCCATGAAGCTATCCTGGGAAGAGGTAATCTGCCATAAGCCTTAAGCACCTCTGTACATTCTGGCTAGGTATACCCAGGATTCAAGCCCCTGACATTTCTTTATCCAGGCCATTTCTTAGAGTTGTGTTTATAGCAAGCAGTCTTTGTGGATGAAGTGACTTCCTTTTTTTGAACAAAAGGACTCACAAAATTGCTTAATCCTTATTACAAAAGTAGGAAATTCTTGGGGCTAGGTCTGGTGGCTCACGCCTATAATCCCAGCACTCTGGGAAGCCAAGGAGGGCAGATCACCTGAGCTCATGAATTTGTGACCAGCCTGAGCTAAATTGAGACCCCCATCTCTAAAAATAGCTGGGCATTGTGGTGGGCTTCTGCAGTCCCAGCTACTTGGGAGGCTGAGGTAAGAATTGCTTGAGCCCAAGAGTCTGAGTTTGCTGTCAGCTATGACATCACAGCACTGTACCAAGGGTGACAAAGTGAGACTGTCTCAAAAGAAAAAAAAAAGAAAAGTAGTAAATTCTCCAAGTTCAGTTTTCCTCAACTTTGATGCAAATCAACTGAAAGTGATATATGAGCGCTTAATACCCTGTATTAAATGCATTTCCGCTTAATATACCCAAAGTTGTTTCTGTTTCTCATAGCAAGTCTAAAATTGTGAATGCTGAATTGATGGATACAGACATTGTGTAGCAGTAATTCAGAACAGAATTATGATTTTTGTGCTTTCACAAAGTTTTCTCCCACGTAGTAATGTTGCTACTTTTCTGTTCTTTCCATGCTGCCCTCATGGGCTCCAAATTTCACTGCTGTCATCATAATTCATTTCTCAATAGTATCTTCAAAACTTTGAACCCTTGGCTAGGTGCCCGTAGGTCAGTGAGTAGGGCACGGATCACATACACCAAAGCCTGGCGGGTTCAAGCCCAGCCTGAGCCTGCTAAACTACAATGATAACTGCAACCGAAAAATAGCTGGGTGTTGTGACCAGCTACAGGCCCAGTCGGGAGGCTGAGGCAAGGGGGTCACTTGAGCCTAAGAGTTGGAGGTTGCTGTGAGCTGTGATGCCATGGCACTCTACTGAGGGCAACATAGTGAGAATCTGTCTCAAAAAAAAAAAAAAAAGAAAGAAAGAAAGAAAAGAAAAGAAAAGAAAAGAAAAGAAAAGAAAAGAAACTTTGAACCCTTAGTAAATTTTATGATCTATAGCCATGTGTGTGTGTGTCTGTGTGTGTGTTTGTGATGGGAAGGCAAGGGATGCTGACTCTTTCTCCTTTATCTCTCAACAGGGACTCTCAAATCTGGTTGAGTTTCAAAAAACACAAATTCATGAAAGCCTATCCTTAGGGATTGTCATTCAATAGATCTATAGTGGGTACCAAGGAATTACGGTTTTTAGTAGTTAAAATCTGGGTTTTACTCTACTTGCAAGCTACTACATTAGACCTCTACTGCTTTATGAATCCTGATAGAAGACATGAGACTCCTGGATCACAGACAAAGGACTGCTGTTACTACTCAGCATGGCAAGCACCCTGAGCATCATGTTCAATGTCAGTTCCTCTTGCCCTCAACTTCCACAAAGGCAACGTGGGCAGGCTCAGGTAAGTGCAATACATGCAGTAGGTTTACATCACAGCTGAAAAATATTGAACTTGGGGGATTTAGTATTTTTGTAGTAAGCAATAGGTAAGTCTGTGAAGAAAATTCTATCCCAAAGGGAGATATTACCTTTAAGGCTCTTGCTGTAAACACAATCCTGAGAAATGGTGCAGATAGAAAGGCCAGGACCTTGCATTTGGACATACCCAACCAGAACATGTAGGGGTGCTCAGGACCCAAGGCAGACATGTCTTCTACTAATTAGCTTCAAGGTGGTTCTGGTATGAAGTGAGATTGAGGGATTCTAAAGGAATGTTGCTTATACCTCATCGGATCCAGCAATCATGGCTCAGGGAAGTTTGGGTACCCACTTTTACCAGGTACTTTTAAAAATCACTTCCTTCAAACAGGAAGCAGTCATTGCTTCTTCTGCCTCTGGATGCCCTGGAAGCTGCAGAATGAACACTAGAATACTAAATCAGAAATCCCTACCCCTCCCCAACTTTCTTGCCAGCTGAAAAAGTCAAAAGGCATAGAAGTGACCTTGGCTTTGTTTCCAAACTTCACATGAACATTTCTAATTGACAGAATCACATTCATGTCCAGAATCTTAATTCTAGAGAAAAGAATCTAAGAAATAAAATTTTTAGCCCTCCAGCTTCTGTGTACAGAAAAACACCAGTGAGGAGAGAAGAATGGAGTCAGCGTGAGCCAATGCATACTATCCTCTACACTTCATTTCCACTCCTTGAGGGTAGAGGCCTTTTCTTCACACACTCTCCACAATCCTTAGAAAATGCTAAGCGCATACTAAATATTTAATACATCTCACTTACTTAAATAGTAAAATGTATTATATTGTGAGAAAATTCAGATGAAAGAACTAGTGGACTGGCTCAGTGCCTGTAGCTCAGTGGTTAGGGAGCCAGCCACATGCACGGAGCTGGTGGGTTCAAACCTGGCCCAGGCCTGCTAAACAACAATGATAACAACAACAACAACAAAAATAGGCAGGTGTTGTGGCAGATGCCTGTAGTCCCAGCTACTTGGGAGGCTGAGGCAAGAGAATTGCTTAAGCCCAAGAGTTTGAGGTTGCTGTGAGCTGTGATGCTACAGCACTCTACAGAGGGCAACATAGGAAGACTCTGTCTCAGGAAAAAAAAAAAGGAAGGAAGGAAGGAAGGAAGGAAGGACGAACTAGTGGACTCTTGAAAAATTATAGTATCTCAAAGTCATTTGATTTAGTCCTTGATTTGATGTGGAACTGTATGAAGGAAAGTTCCAGAAAATTTTGGTTTTTACATGGCTTATGCCAAGATTCAGCCTTTGTTACTGATCTTCATGTTTATTCTAACTCTTTCTAAATTAGACAATATAACTTCTTTAGCTTTCCATCATATGTAATATTTGCTTTATTTTTGGTTCCTCCTAGTCTTCCAATTTCTCAAGCTTAAAGTTCTTAAAACAGGAAGCAAAAACTGAACATTGTATTTTAATGATTGCCTGCCTAGCCCAAGTACAATACAAAAATTATTTTCTAGTGGAAAACAAAAATTGGAGAGGACCGGTTTCTCAGTATCCTAACCTCTTAATGATTGAGAGAATTCTTATAATAATGTGCTATTCTGGAGGGGAAGAGTATCTTGCCCCTCATTACTGAAATAGAAGGAAAAAAGGAAGGCCTCCCTTACCATGTCCCCAGACGATCAGTAAGTGTGCCTGTGACTTAAATTCAAACACCTGGGACTCAAAATCCAGAGGGCATTTGGATAAATGGGAGGAATAACTGGGATCCCAATTACACTAACTCAGGGACATTTTCCTGGCTAGTTTACCTGATCAATTTGTGTATGTTCATAACTGGGTTGTGTTCAGAGGTGTCAGCTGCAGTTGCAAGAGCTGGAAAAGCTACTGGTATCCTGACAAGACTGATTGTGTCAACAAGAGGCAGATGATATGTAGCTGCTTTTTCCCCAGACATGCCCCACTTCCTGTAGATTTTCCAAGGCTTGTGTTTTGTCTCCAGTCTCTTGTCATCTGGGGAGCTACTGATATTCTGCCAATTAGTCCCTTTCCTCCGTAACATGACTAGGATGAGTCAGTTTCTGTTGCTTACAACTAATAAGCCTAACTGATAGAGAACCTCTATGCTGTAGCCATTCAAACACCAACCAAATGTGATCGGAAGCATAACATGAGGGGGATTGGAAGGGTCTTTGCCTATCCACCTTCTCCAGCTTTCCTAGGTTTGAGTACCTCACAGAAAAGTTACAGAACATGCATGAAATCAGCTATGTAGATAGAGAAGTGTGCAAAAATTGGAAATGCTGTGTCAGGACAGGAAATATTTACAAGGAGAATTATGAGTATTATCTTGTAGAAGATAATGCTCAAGCCAGAAATGAAAGTTTTCATTATTGTATGTCAGTGTTACCCAATATGCACCTGGTAACCATAGTCGTTTCCTCTGCCATGGAGGGCCATCTGGTGGGGCCAAATGTCATGTCAGCAACTAAAGGTATTCAGAGAAATTGATTTCAGTGACATTTTCCATGCTCTCTTTGATAACTTTTAGTCAGATATGGGGATTTAGCACTTTTTGTACATTCTTATAGAAGTGATCAGTTTTGGGATTGCTTGAACTTAAGGGCTCAAGACCAGCCTGAGCAAGAGTAAGACCCTTGCTTGTCTCTACTAAAAATAGAAAAAGTAGTTGGACCTTGTGGCAGACACCTGTGGTCCCAGCTACTAGGGAGGCTAAAGCAGAAGAATGGCTTGAGCCCAGTAGTTTGATGTTGCTGTGAGCTATGACACCACAGCACTCTAGCCTGGGCAACAGATTGAGACTCTCACAAATAAAGACAATATTTTTAAAAAAGAAGTGACCATGGGGCAGCTCCTGTGGCTCAAAGGAGTAAGGCGCTAGCCCCATATGCCGGAGGTGGCGGGTTCAAACCCAGACCCAGCCAGGAACTGCAAAAAAAAAAAAAAGAAGTGACCAGTTTTCTCACTCAGTCCCCCACCCTTTTCAGAAAGTATATTGTGCTGCCCACCTTAGCTCCAGACACCTCCCAATTACACTTTATCAGGGACATTTTCCTGGCTAGTTCACCTGATCAATTTGTGTAGTTCAGCTCTGGAGCCATCTCTGGCAAACCCCTTAGAAGTTTGGGCTAAAATCATCTTCTTTGGTGTACCCTGTGCAAATCTCTATTTTATTACCCAGCACATGTTAAACTATCTTCTGGGGTTTAAGCTTCTTCCATTCAGGGAATAGCGTCACATCTTTGCATCCGTGGCACCTGCCTCCCACAGTTCCTGGCACATGGCAGATGCTAAATAAATGTTTGCAAAATGAAGCTGGACGGTTAATAGATTGTATTCTAAAATGTCAGTCTGTTATTTCCTCAAATAACATTTTAATTTCAGCAGGAGAGTTTTTTGGAGATGATTTTGGATTCCAGAGTAGAATGCAGGTTTGTGGGGCTTTAGATCACTATGTCAGGCTGATTAGGGCGATGTGGGTAGGCATAGGCAGTCTACATGTTCAAGCCATACTTGCGAATGGCTAGGTCAGGGCTGGCCATGTTATCAAGTGTTTGTCATGGTGACACTCTTCTTGGCTTAATCCCTTGTCAGAATCCTGGATTAATATTTCCACTATAAAAAACAACAGCCAGGCAACACATTTCTAAATTTCAAGTAAATCTCACAAAAAATGAAAAGAAAGGGAAAACTCAAATGAACATATTTTCAGCAATGGGCAGAGCTAGTTGACCTAGTTGTATATTCTCTTTACAGTCACCACGCTGAGTGCTCAGCGGGCAAGTCTCCTGATGCGGCCTCTGATTGGCATGGGCCCCTGGGTCCTCCACCATGACCTGCTGCTGCTGTGGTGCGATCAGCTGTGCAATGCTGTGGGCTGCTGATCTCCTTTTAGTTTCCCACAATCTTCTCTTTGCAGCTCTGCCCAGAGAATCTTGACTTAGCCACCTAGGAAACTCTGGGAATCCACTGGACACTATAAAAGTTCTTCCTGTGAGGCTCACACAGTTTCCCATTAACATTGTTTTCTTGGAACTGATTCTCTTTAGTTACAACTTAATTCCCTAGCACATGGGACACAGCTCTGGCCTTTTTGGGCATTACCCGAGTATAATATAGATGTACCTGGGGAGTGGAATAGATGTCAATGAGATGTACGTGGGATGTGAAGTAGATGTTACTGAGATGGACCTGGGATGGACAGGGGAGAACAGTGCCACTTAATGGCCCAGGATGGGCAGAGGAATAGCATCTATTAAATAGATGTGCATGGTTTAGAGGAAATAGAGAGAAAGGGTATGAATTTTGCCTTGGTGTGGGTAGAATGGAGTCAGGAAGAGCTCCACAGTCGAGGTGCGTCTGTGAGTATAAGTAAAACTCTTCCAGCTGAGTAAGCTGCATTTCTGCAAAAAATGAAGAGCTGGTAAAATTGCAAAGTACATGAAACATTGCATCATATGGATTTTACAGCAGGGGGACGGGGGAATGAAGCTAGAGAATGAAAAGAAACTTTATTTTAAGAAGTTTGGAAGTCATTTAAAATTTAGGCAGCACATGATAAGGTAAGACTGATCTGTTGACAGAGTGGAAGCCAGAGTGGAAGGAAGGGGTCAAGACGGGACATGGGCAGTTCATAAAGGATATTTATAGTAATCTGAGCCATGGGGAGGTGAGGGCTTTACCTATGGCAGTGACAATGGGGCAGACAGAAAGAAACTGACGAAGAGATGTTAAGAGGATGCCAGTGGATGCAGGGGAAAGAAGTCCCCAGAGGGACTTTGAGGCTTGTGGCCTGGCAACAGAATGCCAATTATGGTAGTCATTGAAGTAAAGTGCAAAAAGGGGTGGTGCGGGCCTCAAGGTAGATGGAGATTTCAGGGTGGATATTTTGAATGTGAAGTGTTCTTGGAATATCCTGGTGGAGCTGACCAGCAAGCCTATTTATACAGGGTGTCCCAAATGTTACGCTAAAGTCGCCATACATAGGGAAAATGGGAAATTGTAGCTAAATGTACTGTTCATTTTTTTTTTTTAACAAAACATTCATTATAAAATTTTACAAAATATTTACAAAATATTCTCTATGTGTTGACCACCTCTTTGTAAAATTTTGTAATGAATATTTTGTAAATAAAGGTACATTTAGCTACACTTTTCCATTTTCCCTATGTATGGTGACTTTAGTGTGACGTTTGGGACACCTCGTATATGGACTAGAGGTCTGGATTTGGCATATTAGACCCACTTGCTGTGTGAGCACAGGCAAGTTAATTAACCTCTCTGTGCATCAACATCTTCATCTATAAAAAGGAGATAAAAATAGAGCCTACTTTAGGGTTTTCACAAGTAGACATGTAAACTGCTTAGAACTATCCCTGGCACTATACAAAAGTACTAGCTATTGTTTATTATTATTGCCTTTGACAAGATAGCGCCATTATGTGTATCATTAACTGTCTTTTCAAACCCTTCTTACTTCCTCCTGCCATACTTCCTGGGTGAAAATCTTAGTTCTATCAATTCGAGAGAAGTTTTACAGTGGCCTATATTTATATACATTTTGTCTTTTTTTGAAAAACATACATGACCTGAAACAAGTCATACTCACTGCTAGCTGCAAGAGTCCCTAGGAAGGCCTGCAGGGGAAGTTGGATCCCCCCTGGGCCCTACAGAGCCCACACTCACACTCCACCCCAGGGCACCAGGAGGAAGGCATATGCCATCCGGTGCTCTTCGGCTTTTACAGATGTAATACATGCACCTTTTACAAACTTGGGGGGGACGACAAAATATTATAAGAATGAAAGTAAAAATCATGCATAACCAAGACATAACCGCTCTGTGAACACTTGTTATCTTTGAAGATTTCTTCCTCTCTGGAGACGGTGGGCAGAGGATCTGTTCCCCAACCGCTCCCTCTCTCCTGCCGGTAGGTTTTAATCCGGCTTTGGCAGGTCAGTCAGTGCAGGTGACTTCAGACTCTCAGCTCCCAGCGTGGTCATGGGATTTCAGAAGCTGTTGGGCTGCAAGTAGCCGCAGATTTGTGGGCGTGTCCTGGCTGAATTCCAGATGAAGCCCTGATGGTTTCAGGGTCTCAGTTGTAGCTTCAATTGGATTAGTTACCCATTACCTCTTCCTCTGACCCTGGGTGCAGGGGCGCAGCCCGGGTAAGTCGGGAGTAGCTGCTTTTAAATGAAGGGAGTCCCGCCGAGTGGGCTCTGTAAAGTCTCAACTGGGAGGATGAGCTCCCTCCAGATCAAAGGCTCCGGAAGGGCAGCGTGTCATCGGTGTGATGCACCTCCCACCGCCTCCTCCCACCGCACACAGCCAGGACCTGGAGGGGTGGGGGGAGGTGCGGCACCGCCGGAAAGGCAGTTCTCTATTAAGGAGTCTCTCCCCAGCATTGAGAACAGGTGTGCCTCCTGAACACCCAGGCCTAGCCCCTGCCCAAGTTTTCCAAACATTTCCCTCCATCAGGAAATTGAGCACGCATGCCTGGGTTTGGCACTGTGAGCTACCTAGGTCAGGCTATTTTGATATTCTGATCAAAGGCAAAATCCAGAATGCAAAAATTAGTTTACTGCCAGGATGTGTATCACATGGTGAAGGTGACAAGTTTACAAGGACGCCTTCACCAGGAGACCAAGCAGCATTCTGATCATGGACAGAAGGGCTCAGCGTGCCCTGAGCACTGAACCAGAGGAAATCAAAATACACCGAGTCCAACAGTATCCAAACCCCTAATTGCTGCTGATCTGAATTCACCAGCAAATTTTGCGTAATACCAATAAATGACCTATCTTCGGGGGTGCGTTGGCATGATTGTTGGGCCTCTGTAACAAATACCCAGTGTCATTTAAGCATGGAATGACATATCTCTGATATGCAAATTTTTACAGCACAGCAATTAAGCAGTTTAGAATTTTACGACAGTGTTTGAGCTTTATATAACAACAAAAAAGGGGTGCCAATAAAGGCCGGTGATGGATGGGCTAATCCCCTCTGGAAATACACCATGCAATGCTGGAGGACAATGCTGGATGCGGAGCATTGTGGCGAGTGGTTGTTAATCTCCCTTCCCCGCCTGAACACTGCATGGCGGCCACGTTGTTGGGACACGAGTCTGGGGTACAGATGGGAAAGTTGGGGCAGAGCAATCTGCTGTGTGCACGGAATACAGAGCAAAAGGGGCTTGCAGCGAGGCAGCCTGTCAGCAGGGGACAGAACCGGGGGCCATATGCCGCTCTTCTCCCTTCTGTCGCCAAGTCTGCCGCCTCCTCCTGCTGTCAGGGGACGCTTTAATGATGAACATGTTTTAAACAGTTTTGTTTACCTAGCAACAGCTTTTCTAAGAGGGGGTCTTAATTAGTCACCTTAAACAATTTTGGGTTTGGATTTTTTTCCCCCTCGCATTCATTTATTTGTTCATTCATCTGGAAGAATCTCCCTCTTGCTCATTCCACACACACACCCCTCCCCGCCCCCTACACCCTGGAGACTGTTGTTACTGTTGCCATGAAAAAGTGTGTCTGCATTACAAAACTAGTTTTAATAGCTATATGCCATTTTTCTTTCTTTCATAGATACTTTAATACCACAATTAGCTTTGAAGGGTGGATTTTTCTCTACTTGTCGGAGGCAGCGTTCCTTTGTGAAGCCCTTCTGATAGGATCTGCATTTTAAAATGAAATCCCATTTGGTGGATTTTTTTTTTTTTTTTTAATTTTGCACTCCTGATTGCAATCATTTCCACGTTCAAGGGACAGGCTTAGAGTTGATTTAGCACTTCATTCTATCATGACAAAAAAAAAGTAGAACAGTTTTATTTTCATTTTGAGTTTGAGTCACAAAGCACAGTGAAAGCCAAATAGTTTCCTGGTGTTTTCTGAGTTACTTTTCCTTTTGGTTCCCTTTTCTTAGTATAAAGCACTTTGAATACTATTAATTCAGGGACTCCTATTGATTAAAAAAAATGCTACTTTTAAAAAGAATCTGTTAAAATGTAACATATTTAGCTTAAAACGAATTAGATAAAAATTCCAAAATCACATCATCTAAACTGTTGCAAAGGGAATGCTTTCTTTTTATGTTAGAAACTTTGCAGAGTGAGTTAACAACCAAAAGACAATATAACCCGATGTGCTTAATTATTAACCCTCATTAGACAATAGGGTCCATAAAAATCAAATGACACAGGCTAATTCCTGCAGGAATACTTCTGCTTTTACATCATAGAACCAGATTTTGCCTTCTTGTAGAAGAACAACACCTCTTTCAAACTACTAGTTGTTTCCTCTCAGGACCCAGAACCAACTGAAGGCATGGGAGTGTTCACCCTGCAATCAAGCTTCATGTTTATTCATACGAAAGGTGGAATGAGTAAATTGTAAGCACAGAGGAAGTAGAAAAGAGCCAATCCCAGGAGACATTTCTTACAATAAATATTATACTTTTTTTTTTTTTTTTTGGTAACTTACTTTGTGTTTTAGTAAGTCAAATAATCACAGTTAATTGATTATTTCTTTTCTTCCCATGCAATCAACAGTATTCCAGAAATAGGGTTTGTTCAGAATCAAAAGATATATTTTTATAGTTAACTGATTTTAAAAACTTTTATTTATTAATTTTATTTTTAGAGTAGCTGTAGGTTTACAGAAAATTGAGCAGAAAGTACAGAGTTTCCATTTACCCACTCATCTGCCCCTACAGTTTCCTCTATTATTTTATTTACTTTTTATTTATTTTTAGAGAAAAGGGCTCACCCTGTCACACAGGCTGGAGTGTAGTGGTGTGATCATAGCTCAAAGAGGCCTGAAACTCCTGGACTTGAGCAATCCTCCCACCTCCTAGCTACTTAATTCCTAAGTAGCTGGAGTTACAGGCATGGACCTCTATGCCTAGTTAATTTTCATTTCATTTTTTGGGAAACAAGTTCTCACTATGTTACCCAGGCTGGTCTCTAACTCCTGGACTCAAGGGATCCTCTTGCGTCAGCCTCCCGAAGTGCTGGGATTACAGGCATGAGCCACCACAATTATTTATATTTTGCATTAATGTGGTATATTTATTACAAATGAGGAACCAGTATTGATACGTCACTATGAACAAAAACTCACTTTCAGTGCTGTACATGTTATGAGTCTGGACGAACGTATAATGACATGTATTCCCCGTGATAGCATCATACAGGTTATTTCCACTACCATGCTCTCTGCCTGCTCATCCCTCTGTCTGCAACTCCCAGAAATTACTGAACTTTTTACTGTCTCCATAGCTTTGCCTTTTCTAGAGTGTCATATAGTTGGAATCATACAGTATGTCACCTTTTCAGAGCAGCTTTGTTGACTTAGCAATATGGATTCAAGTTTCCTCTATGTCTTTACATGGCTTGATAGCTTATTTCTTTTATCAGTAAATAACGTTCCATTGTATGAATATACTAAGATGAAATTTTATAGCACTTAATTGTCCCATTATTGTTCAAATGAGAAAAAGGTTAACTGTGTGCATCTATTATATGGTTCATTTTTCAAACACACACCATAAAAGGAAGAAAAATTATTCGAAAAAGAAGACATTATGACTTTTGGTTTCATCCGTGATGAGATGACAGGTATTGGGTTTACCCCCCCATACTAATCATCTATAAAAACAGACAAAATAAATGAAGTGACTGTTTTTAGGAATTGATTAAGAGTTCAAGGTTGTTGTCCTTGAGAGAAAGAAAACTCATGAGGTGAGTTCTACTTTCACCACAGTGTTCTGCCTCCACACAGAAGCCAGAATGCTGTGCTGACACAGGGCGGAGAAACAGGCATTGGAATTGGAGGCTGGTGAGGCGGCTGCAGCCTGTAATGCAGGTGTCCAAGAAGAGGGAGATGGACAGGGTCCTCTTGACCTTTGGCTGGATAAAGAGTTCATGTGCAGGGGACAACTTCACAAGGCCTGCCAGAGAACAGTTATTGGTAGATAGTGGATTTCCAGAGCTCTCACAGTTCAGGAAGACGATAGATCAATGTTTTCCAATCTTCTTTATCTCATGGCACACTTGAACCTATAGTTAAACTTCTGCTGCACACTTAAATTATGTTGATTAAAAAAAAAGAGTGAAAAGAAAAAAAGAATATACTTACTATGCTTTGAACTCCTTTGGAAAATAATTTAATTAATGATCATTAAAACTTTTCATGACACACCTAAGATCTTTTTACAGCATACTGTTCTAGGGCACACCGGTTAAAAAACACTGTGCTAGACTCCCAACCAGCCCAAATGGAGAAAATCCACCAAGCATTCTGGGCATTAACTGAGACACCATCAAATCCAAGCTTTTCTGATCATGTCATTTTCAGGTTAAAATCCTCTCACCACTCTTTCAAGGAAAATAACTAAAATCTTCATTCTGGGCTCTAGTATGGTCTGGGCTTTGAGGCTACACCAGCCGTATTTCTTTCCTGCTTCCTGGCTTCCTGTATTCCAAGCACTTCTCTTCTGATGAAAGAAATCATAGATCACACAAATGGAAAAACTTCCTGTGTTCATGGATCAGAAGAAGCAATATTGTTACAATGACCACACTGCCCAAAGTGATTTACAGAGTCAACACAATTCCCATTAAAATATCAATGTCATTTTTCTCAGAATTAGAAAAAAAAACAATGCTAACCGTCATATGGAAGCATAAAAGAGCCTGAATAGTGAAGAAAACCTAAGTAAGAAAACAAATCTAGAGGCATGGACTCAAAGTGCACAGTGGGAGAATGATGGAGTGGGGAGGGGGGAGGAGGAGGAGGTACAGGGGTTACAATGTATGGCACATCTTTTGGGGGGGAGTGGGACAAAATTATAAGAGGAACTTTACCCAACAAATGCAAACAATGTAACCTAATTCTTTGTACCCTTAATGAACCTGATGCAATAAAAAATAAAATAAAATAAAAAAGAAAATGTAGTATGTGTTATTGTGTGTGTGTATGTGTATGCGTGTGTGCATGCATGTGTGTCTATTGTAGAATACTACTCAGCCACAAAAAGGACTGAAATAATGTCTTTTGCTAAAACTTGGAAGGAACAGGAGGCCATTCTCCTAAGTGAAATATCTCAGGAATGAAAAAACAAATGTAATATGTTCTCACTAATAAGTGAGCACTAAATGATATGTATACTTACAGGGTCACACAAAGTGGAATAATGGAGATCAGAAATTAAGAAGGGGGAAATGTGAGAAGGGAACCAGGGGTCACAAACTACCTTCAGGCACAATGTACACTATTCAAACAACAGGTATGCTAATATACACCTGATTTCACAACTATATAATTCACCCATGTAACAGAAAAAAAACCCCAAAAAACAAAAAACCACTTGGGGCGGCACCTGTAGCTCAAAGGAGTAAGGCACCGGCCCTATATGCAGGAGGTGGCAAGTTCAAACCCAGCCCCAGCCAAAAACTACCAAATAAAAAACTTAAGTTGCTACAGTAGACATCAAAGCAAGGAATATTAACAGCAATAAGGAGGAATATTTAACAGGAATGAAAACAGTCTAGTTCATCAAGAAGATAGCAATCCTAATTGTGCATACTCATACATCTTACAAGAGTTTCAAAATACATGAAGCAAAATCCAAAAGCTCTAAAAGGAGAAATAGACATATCTACAATTACAGTGCAAATTTACTTCTCTGTCAGTAATTACTTCAACAAGTAGACAAAATTTCAGTAAAGAGATGGAAGATTTGAACAATTCTCAACCAGTCTTCCCTAGTTAGCATCTCTGGAGCACCACTCAAATCACAGCTGTATACGCATTCAAGTATACATGAAACACTCTCCAAGATTGACCACATTCTGGTCCATAAAACAAGTTTCAATAAATTTTAAAACTTTAAATAGTACAGAGTATTCTTTCGACCACAATAAAATTAAAGATCAATCAGCAAAAGACACACATATTTGACAAAAAGGCAAATATTTGAAGTTAAGGAACATATTTTTAAGTAACTCGCAATCAAGAAATAAATTCGAAGGAAAATTTAAAGATATTTAAATTAAAGTTAACCAAACAAAATCTTAAAATTTGTGGGATGCAGGTAAAGCAACGTTTAAAAGGAAACATATAGCCTTTATAGGGCAAAAGAGGTCAGACACAAGGTGATTCCCATTTATGTGAAGTATAAAAACAGAGAAAACTAAGCCATACTCTTAAAACAGGACAGCGGATAGTGTAGGTGGTGTCTGTAGAAAGATGCATATTAGTATGCTACGGCAGTTATTAAAAATAACACAGACAGGGTGGCTTAAATAACAGAGATCTGTTCTCTCCCAGTTTTGGAGGCTGAAAGTGTAAGAGCAAGGTACTGGCACCGTTGATTACTCCTGAACTCCCTCCTTAGCTTCAGACCCCAAGCCACCTTGTTACTCCATCCTCGCATGGCCTTTTATCTGTATACTCACACCCCTGGTGTCTCTTCCTCGTCATATAAAGATGCCAGTGGTACTGGACCAGGACACAATCTTTATGAGTTCAGTCACATCAATTACCTCTTTAGCAGAGTAAGGGCTCTGCTTTCAAGGCAGTCCCACTGAGGGCGGGCCTCCAACATAGGAATTTGAGAGAGACACGATTCAATCATAATTGATGCACAAAGACAGCTTCTAGGGTGCCAGTAGTCCTCTCTTTATCTGAATGCTGCTTCCCTGTGTTGCACCTGTATTTAGTTTCTCAAAATTAATTGATCAACTTACACACAGTAATGTATTTTCTATACATATATCAAAAGCAAAAGTTAACTTTATAAACATAAAAGGGCACTCTTCATAAGGACTTTTAAAAAGTTCAAAATGAAGCCAGGCACAGTGGCTCATGCTTGTAGACCTAGCACTCTAGGAGGCTGAGGCGGGTGGATTGCTTGAGCTCATGAGTTCAAGACCAGCCAGAGCAAGAATGAGACCCCATCTCTAAAAATAGCCAGGCGTTGTGGTGGGTGCCTGTAGTACCAACTAGCTGGGAGGCTGAGACAAGAGGATTGCTTGAACCCAAGAGTTGGAGGTTGCTGTGAGCTGTGATCTCATAGCACTCTACCAAGGATGACAAAGTGAGATTCTGTTTCAAAAAAAAAAAAAAAAAGAAGAAGAAGAAGTAAAAAATGAACATGAATTCATCATGCAGACAAAAAAAAGAAAAAAGAGAGACCCAGGATAGAGATGCCTCACGTCTTGCTTTGTATAGAATCCCAAAAGCATGGGCTCTAGCATTAGCCAGTCTAAATTTGAGACCAGCTGCACCATACAACTTGCTTTTTCTGATCTTAGATTCCTTAAAAGTGGAGCAACTTGTCTGATGGGGTTGTTGTGAGAAATAAAGTGCTCAGTACACTTCAGCACCATGATAATTCATTGCTCTGCCTCACTTCAGATCTTCTCCGTGGAGGCCCAGTTAACGGTGTGGAAAGAGGAAAATGTTGAGCAAACCTCAAAGATGATGCATATTTTTTTTTCTAGAGACTTGAAATTCCACTGTATAGAGGGAACTTTTTTTGAAAAGTTGAGCCGGGCTTGGTGGCTCACACCTATAATCCTAGTACTCTGGGAGGTCAAGGCGGATGGATAGCTTGAGCTCCCGAGTTCAAGATCAGCCTGAGCAAAAGCAAGACCCCCTATCTCTACTAAAAATAGAAAAACTGAGGCAAAAGGATTGCTTGAGCCCCAAGAGTTGGAGGTTGCTGTGAGCTATGATGCCACGGCATTCTACTCAGGGCAACAGCTTGAGACTCTGTCTCCAAAAAAAAAAGAAAAGTGCAAATAAAAAGAAGATATCATTTAAAAATAAAGTCGAGAGAATTTGTACTGCTTTCAAAGACAGAAACAAATTATTTGATGACACCCCGCTCCCAGGCTGAAGGATTCTCAGGTATAAAGTTTCCAGTTTAGCAGCTTCTCCTTTTGGGTGTTCCTCCAAACTGGAAGACCCTTCTCTTCTCCTCTGTCTAGATAAGACCTTCCCTGAATACGGTTCACTTGAATGCCACTAAATCTACGATCCCGTCTCTGGTTGCTTTAATTCATGGCAATCTTCCCCTTCTTTGAACTCCTGTGATATTTACTATTTGTAATACTTTTGTTGTTTCTTAATAACATTGTAATTTAGCTGGGGTATTTTTTTTTTTTTTTTTTTTTTACTGTCTTTTCACTGAAATTACCAGCCTTTAGAGTGGGACTTCCTTGACGGTATTTCCTGCCCAGATGATAAGGTTGGGGAAGAGACCACCCAGTCTTCTGCAGGGTTTTTTTGGTCACAATATTAGCTTAGGACAGTGCCTGGGGTGTGGGGCACCCTAATCACTATTGAAAGAAGGTGCAGCTACAGGGGTTCCTATGGGATGCCACAGAGTTAAGCCATCCCTGAAGTGTTTCAGAGAAGGTTGAAATAGCAGGCAAAAAAAAAAAAAAAAAAAAAAGAAAGAAAGAAAGAAAAAGAAAAAGAGACATTGATAACACACACATATATATATAAATCAAAAAAGAAAATGTATCAAATTTGTGAATAAGTTTTTTTTGTTTTGTCTGTTTTCTAAGATGAATGGGCACTCTATGCATACAAGTAACATTAAAATAATTTTATTTTCCATGTCAGCATGAATGTGAATGTGTTAGAAAATGTACCATTCAACAAACGAGAAAATAAAAATGGAACCTGGTTTCACATCAATAAATGCCTAGAAATGGCTCGTATGACAAAGGTCTCTATGAGGAGAGAACAGGTGAAAGGGAACCATGTGTAAGTACTGTGTTTACTTATTCAGCCTGTACTTCAAACAAAACTAGTCAGGAATCCACATTTGTGTCCCACTGTAGCACTTAGAAAGCTCTTTTCTTTTAATTGCAGTCAATGGAATTCTCACAAAAACACATTGAGGGTGGTAGGCACGTCCTCATTTACAGATGAATGAGCTGAAGTTCATAGCTCTAACACCCAGCATTGCCAAGATAGTTCCAAGACTTATAGGAACTTCATAGAAATTATTTAACAAGAAGATGTTATCTTTATGTGTTGTGCATCATAACTTCATCAGTTCAAAGAATATTATGTCTTTTGCTTGTGTTGAGATAGAAGTTGTGTTCACAGTAGGAAAATAACTACACTTAGACACTACCTGTGCTTTTCTTCCTTGAGAAAGGCATACAAAATCCACCTGTGGTGAGTTTTCAGCACCAGCCCAGTTTTGAAGATGTGAATACAATATATCTTTAAAACATATCTCTTAAAATGTAATTTGAAACTAGAAGTGTAGGGAGATGGGTTTTGTTTTTTTTTTAATAATTACATAAATGATCTGTTGTGTTAGTGAGAAATGAGAAGAATTATCATAAAAAGAAAGTGAAGAAATTAGGGTCTGACTGATCCCCATGTTTGTAGTTTCCTCAATCTGTTGGAGCCTCTTTTTAAAAGTTTACATCTTTTAGTGGAAGAATTAATTTCTCTTTCACAAGTTCCACTCACATTTTGTTGCTAATAAAACCAAGGATGTAAATACTATTAAGTACAAAACAGCCTGCTGCATAATTGTTTCAGAGCAATTACAGATTATATCGAGCCATTCGTGGAATAGAAACAGTTTTTTCCAAGACACCAGTTCCCTGTACCTTGAAATTTTATTAGTCTAAGAATTTCGTGCACCATATGTTAGAATATGAGACTAGCTGCAATTGAACAAACAACTTTCTGATATATAAGTGAATGATAACCTGATTTTAAATGTGTTTATCTAATGAGATAGTAACTGTAATTTATAACACATATAAAACCCCCACTGTTACTCCTGGTGCACCTTTTTGCTAAAAAGGGTGATGCAGAGAGATATGCTAATGACAATCGTCTTGGTTTTTACCAAGTCAGTAATAAAATTTGCATTTGATATTGTGCACAGTAAACTGGGTTATTAGCCTTGAAAATGAGTCTCATAAAATTTAAATATAGGCTTAAATCATATTAACTGTCCTGTAGGTTTTCTGAGAGGCTTTAAAGCATTGTGTTGCCTCCGTGGTGTAGGGAATGCAGATGTTTGTGGGCCTTCAAGGGGGTCCCCAAAAGGGTACAAAGGAGAACTTGAGAGATGCACTAGAAAAGCATCCACTATTGTGCTTCCAGCTTTGAGGACTCGGCTCAGATCAAGTACCTGTAGATCAAGGAGGCTGGGGAAGGTGAGTCTTTCAAAAGACTTCTTACATAGTTAGCCAGGCTGATCGATAAATCCCTGCACAAGGATTGCCTGGACCATCAACAACAGGATTTTGAGCCTCCCCATGATTGATAATGCAGGAAAGTTGACAGCTGTACAATGCCACTTATCCTCAAGACAGACACTGACGGTATAGATAAAAAGCTGAAGGACCGAGAGGTCACTATTTCACCAGTAAACTTTCCATTGCAGTGCCTGGCTTCTAGGTTCACACTAAATCAAAATTCTACACTGTTAAGAGAAGGAAATGCATTTGAGGATGCAGATACTTCCTTATTGGTTAGATGACTATGTTAGAGACCCTGCCTTGGCACAGGGCATCTATTGCCAGGTCCTGCCCTGGCACAGGGCATCTATTTCAGGACCTCATCTATCGCAGGGCTTCACCTCTCAAGCCAAAGCTTCAATTCACCCCATCACTGATTGACTCCTTCTGCCCCAGTGAAGACTTCCTTGGATGTGTGATCAGCCAGGCCAACGCTGACTCACAAAAGGCAAAGCCATCCTTCTCCAAGGCTTACATGAGAAGACTGACAAGACTTAACTCTTTTTAAAGTTTTTATCCAGCCCAGGTTGTCGCAGTTTGCGTTCATCCCTGTTTTCTTTGTTCGTTACCCAAGATCTAAGCTCTTCTTGAATATATCCCCTTGTCTCCTAAATCAGGAGACTCTTATTTACCCCAAATTTCCATTCTGCCCTGTGAAACACTCACTGCATAAATAAGAGGCGCATGTATATGCTCAGGTTCTCCACTGAACGCCCACTCTGCTTCCTTGCCTTGAAAGAACCCTGGCTCAACCCAGGGAATAATGCTGCCCTTCAGCCTCTCACGGGGAAGCAGCTAATTTCTCCCCAGTTCACATGCTATAAGGATCATGGGAGGCTGTCCATCCTTCTTACGCAGCACTGCCCTTTAGACCATCTTCCATGTTGGTGTGGAAAATCTCTGCTCAAAGGAGCTGTCTTTCTACTTCTGCCCACTCATCCTTTTAGCTGGCATCCACTTTTCCTCCCCCTTTTATTGAAGACTTTAGACCTGGTTCAAAACTTTCTTTCCCACTGATCTGTTTATAAGAAGTCTCCTCTAAAACTCTAGCATTTCATTATTTTGTCTCTACAAGCTTTCGTGATTCAAACCCTTCTTTCACAAACTACAAATTCACACTCCGTGGATACGACATAGACCACATGTAACCTCCCAGCATTTCTCAGTCTCTGAATTAGTGATCCAGAAAGTCCACTCTGATCACACCCTCCTGATGGATTTCCTGATCTATCACCTCATCAGCCCCTCTGCTTCCCTGCATCATCTGATTTCTCCCCACCTAGCAGTCCTTCCTGTCTTAACTTCTTAAAATCTGCAGCATTCTAACCTGATGACCTTGACCAAAACTCCTTTTGTCAGGGCCACTAATAAACCACACGTTGCTAACTAAAGAAAACATTCTCATTTATTCCTAGCTTACCCACTTAGCAGCATTTCATCTGTCTGTTTCGGGCCCTCCCCCTTCCCAATATCCTGCTCCTGGGGAGTCTTTCCTGCCTCTGTGTGTTGTGCCTCCTAATCAACTGCTCAGTCTTAAGCTCTTTGGTGGTGGTGGTCGCTCTTTATCCTCCTGTCCTTTTTTTCTCCTCCTTCCCTTAAATGTTACTGTCCCTCAAGATTTAATTGCAAGCCTTCTCATTTTTTCTAACTTAATAGGTCACCCCGGGTGTTCTCACTTACTCTCATAGTTTTATACAAGGTCTATATGCTGATAACTCCCAAACAAATATCCTCTCAGTCACACACACACACACACACACACACACACATTTTCCAATTTGAGTGGGTTATTTCTCTGTTGAGCACCCAAGGGACCGTAACAAAATGGTCAATATACGGAGGTGGTCAACATAAGGAACTAGGCCTACTGTACTGATACATACATGTGGTACATGTCTAGTCTATACAAATTAGGCCAACTTAAGGAGGTGGTCAACTATGGAAGCTCTGCTATAATTACAGTACTTACCCATAAGTTTGTTGCGAGTAATGAATGAGTTAATTCAAGCAAACAATTAGAATACTGCTTGGCATTTGTTAAGACTCACTACATATTTCCCATGATTATAATTATTATTATCATTATTACAAGGCATCTTGTTTTGGATGCATTATAAGGGCCTGAAACTCAGTAGAACATACTAGCTTTCCCCTTAAGCAATTTCCTGCTGAGTCTCCTAGCTCAGTAAATGACCTAATGTCATTTATTCAAACTAGAAATAACTCATTTCTCCTTCTTTAGTCTTCACATTCAATCGACCACCAAATCTTACAAATTGTGCTTCATTCCAAATCTGTTCCCTATACCAACTCTGTGTTCCCTAAATCTGCCTTTACTGTGCCTAGGTCCCTGTCCCATAGTCAATCTCTGTCCACACAGCACATTACCTGAATGATTTAATGTAGTCCAGATACAAATATTAATAGTCACCCCCAACAATTGCCCTCAAGATAGAACCTAAATTCTTTAGCTTAATAGCACCTTGAGGCCAGTTCTAATGTGCATATCTTATTCTCTCACATCCACACTAAGCCCAGGCTCTGTGCTTAAGGTCAACAAAATATGGTCCATGGGCCAAATCCGGCCCACTGTGGCTTACAAGCTAAGAATGGTCTTTACATTTTTTTTTTTAATTTTTTTATTGTTAAATCATAGCTGTGTACATTAGTGCAATTGCTTGTAACCATTCTAAGATGCACCATAGATGTGGCCCGACCCATTACCCTCCCTCCACCAAAATGGTCTTTACATTTTTAAATGTAAAATATAAAAGGAAACAAAGAAGCAAGACAATTAGTCTTTCTTTCTTTCCTTCCTTCTTTCTTTCTTTCTTTCTTTCTTTTTTCTTTTCTTTTTTTTTTTTTTTTTGAGACAGAGCCTCAAGCTGTCACCCTGGGTAGAGTGCTGTGGCATTACAGCTCACAGCAACCTCCAACTCCTGGGTTCAAGCCATTCTCCTGCCTCTGCCTCCCAAGTAGCGGGATTACAGGTGCCTGCCACAACATCTGGCTATTTTTTGGTTGCAGCCATCATTGTTGTTTGCTGGATTCAAACCCGCCAACTCAGGCGCCTTAGCCACTTGAGCCACAGGTGCTGAGCCGACAATTAGTTTTTCATTAAGAATAGCTGCTTGCAAAGTTTAGGATATTGCCTACACATTGGCCCACAAACCCCACATGTTTACTATCTGGTCCTTAACAGAATAAGTTCGCCGACCTCTGCTCTATATCCATTCACAGAACTTCCCTCAGCTCCTCAAGGATTCATGCTCAGGATTTTCCATGTGCTCTCTGTGTACATATGCCTTATCCTCAGCCCTAACTTTTGTTCATCCTTCAAATATTAGCTAACATGTCACCCCTTTTAGCCAGACTTCCTGATTCTGTAAATCCTGATTAAATACCTATTCTAAATGCTTCCAGCTAACTTTCAACTTTTCCATTTATTACACATGAAAAAAAATTCATTCTAAAGCTCCTAAACCAAAGCACTAATAAACATTCAGCAAGCATTTGTTCATTGAATTAAATTAAAGAATCAGTTTATACCTACCTCTATAAGAAAGAATACATTGTCCTATAGTTTGCTATAGTTATCTATTTGTTTTCTATATCCTAGAATGTGAATTCCTTCATTGTGTACTTTATCGCTGCATCCCTTGCATCTAATACTCCAATAACAAAAGACTTTATCTCTATGTCCCTAGCTGAAAAATTATTGAAAATTACTAATTACATGTCCTTAATAACAATATGGCACGCTCAGCTAATCATGCATGGTGTGGAAACCCAAAGGATGAAAAGGTCTTACAATAATTTTGCATGTGGAAATGAATTAGAATTTCCAAGGCTTTCCTTCCAGGAAAGGTAGCATGTCTTAGCCACTTTTTCTGCAATTTCAGAGCCTACCAGCAGGTGTCAGTGAAAACATTTTAGGTCATCTGTAGATTTGGACATGAATAATTGATAGATAAGATTAAAATTATATCAGACTAATTTTCAATCTTTTAAAATAAAAATATGGTAATTTAAAGACCAATATATCTATTGGCCAAATACTAATTAACTTTGTCTACATATTACCTGTTCTTAAAACTTCTAGTCAGGATAAAGAAAAAAAAAGACTGTTACACAAAGATTGATGTCCTGCCCTCTATAATCAGCTGACATTAGTCAGCACTTCCTTTTACTATGGTTATTCTTTGAACTAGACAAGATGTTATGAATCTATATCTCTCTGTTAGAACATAACTTTTAGGTCTTTCCTCTTAAATGTCAGAATAGGGGTCCAGAGTGGTTGCTTACACCTGTAATCCTACCACTCTGGGAGGTGAAGGCAGGTGTGTTATTTGAACTCATGAGTTCGAGACCCGCCTGAGCAAGATGAGACTTAGTCTCTAAAAAAATATATATAGCCAGTGTGGTTCCAGGCACCTCTAGTCCCAGCTACTTTGGAGGCTGAGGCAAGAGAATCATTTGAGCCCAAGAGTTTGAGGTTGCTGTGAGTTATGATGCCATGGCACTCTACCCAGGGAGACAAAGTGAGACCCTGTCTCAAAAAAAAAAAAAAAAGTCAGAACTGAAAAGATAGGTGGGGCATGGTCATTAACACTATAATCCTAGCACTCTAGGAGTCTGAGGTTGGACAATCACGTAAGCAAAAGAGACCTCATTTCGTCAACAAATAGAAAAATTAACCAGGCATCATAGCATGTGCCTATAGTTTCAGCCAGTCAGGAGTCTGTGACAGAAGGATCACTTGAGCCTAGAAGTTGGAAGTTGCAGTGAGCTAGTGAGCTGCCAAAGCACTCTAGCCAAGGTGATAGAACAAGATCCCATCTCAGGAAGGAAGGAGGAAGGAAGGGAGGAAGGAGGAAAGGAAGGAAGAAAGGAAAGAAGAAAGGAAGGAAGGAAGGAAGGAAGGAAGGAAATAGAGTGCTATGGTTTTTCTCCCTTTTCTGCATAACTCTACTTCAAATATTGCAACAGTTTCTTCCATTCAGGATATAGTTTCTACAGGATCGGGATGGAGTAGAAATGAGAAAAGAGAATTCAGGAAACCTCTTGGGAGACTACAGCAAGAGTATTATGAGACACTCTCACAATCCTTTATTTATTTTATTTATTTATTTTTATTATTATTTTTTTTTTGCAGTTTTTGGTCGGGGCTGGGTTTGAACCCACCACCTCCGGCATATGGGGCCGGTGCCCTACTGCATTGAGCCACAGGTGCCACTCTACTTTCACCATTCTTTTTTTTTTTTTAATTTTCTTTTTATTATTATTATAGATAAAAATATGCACCATAGATGTGGCCCGACCCATTACCCTCACTCGACTCAAACCTCCCCCCTTCCTTCCCCTTCCTTGGTCCTTTCCCCATAGTCTAGTGGTATAGTTGGGTTATAGCCTTCATGTGAAAGCTATAGTTTAGCTTCATAGTAGGGCTGAGTACATTGGATATTTTTTCTTCCATTCCTGGGATACTTTGCTAAGGAGAATATGTTCCAGCTCCATCCATGTAAACATGA